>JANHFL010001806.1:150290-182495 GCA_032468155.1 Oxyrhabdium leporinum | reverse complement strand
TTACTTCACCACCCCTACAGGGTGGCTATGGCTCCTTTCGGAGCCCTCCAACAGGAAAGCTCAGGGTGGGGGACTGCGGAGCTCACAATCTTCGCTCCCGACGCCACCGGATGTCTAGTCCATGGTGTCTGAAGTCTGTTAAACTGAGTTCTGTTTAATATGTATAGTAAATATGTCACCAGTGTGTTGTTGTATTTAACAAGGAAACATCAATGTAGTTTTTTTCCTTCCATTTAGAATGGTTTTCAATCCCCAGAAGAATTTGTTTTAAAAACACTGAAGCATATACCTGCACTTCTACGATGCTCTGAAGATATCTTTTTCTTAAGTAAATGATGCATTAGTACATTCTATATAGTAAAATATAGCATATAGTTTTGGATGCTGTTCATATGCACTATGCATAGATCACTAACTTGGATCAAGTAATCTTAACATTATAGTTAACCACTTTACCTTAACCATCACTCTAACCCATAATTCACCCTTTATAGGGGAATTAGGTAAGGTTTATATTATAATGTAATGTAATGTAATGTAATGTATATAATATAATATAATATAATATAATATAATATAATAACAATCTCCTTTGAAGCTGGCTGCATTGCTGCTTGTTTGGCTGTAAGTCACTATGTTACATGTTGTAAAATGTCCAGTTATGATTTATTCAACATAACATTAGCTATTAAACAAACTATAGATTATAATATGTGTGATTCAGGCTGAAGATTTGGCTAGTGAATTGCTAATTTCAGACACTATCCAGGTGCTTAGCGAACATAAGACTGTGTTCAGTCATGATTCAAGAAAGAGCAGCTCAGAGAGAGATTAGTTCAGTTCTCTGCAGTCATTTGTCAGATCTCTCTCCCTCTCTCCCTATTCCATTCCTCTAAGGACCAATTTGCATAAGAGGCTGTCTTCAAGTAACTTATTTCAGAATGCCACCATTAAATCCCACAGCTCTCTTATAATCTGAATACTATCTACAGCATACATACATTGTATATGACATGCTTGTATGGTCCTACAAATAAAACATACAATAATAGATCTGTTCTGACTTCTTTTCTTTCCAATGTTTGTAAAACCCTCAGGTTTCCAACGCATTTGTGCCAAAAGTAAAATTATTTCTCATGTCTCTGCAGATTTGTGAAGCCAACATGAGCTTAACCTCTTGTTTGCTGGGATATAAATTTAGGTAACGTTTCCTCCAATACTGTTTCACTACAAAGGATCCTGATTCCTCTTGGGAAAGATTAAATTCTAGTGCAATTTCTTTCTTTAGGGGAAGGAGCAGATTTTCAGCACAGCGTGTGTGAAATTAGAAAGGCAAGTCCTATTACTGTTAATGGAATATTTATTCTGTTGTGTCCTTTCATGGAAGGTTACAATTTTGTTCTGTCCATTTGAATTTTCCTTTGCATAAATTCCTTGTTTGTTTATAGTTCCAAGTGTTTTATAAATGTACCCAAAGCTGAGTAACCATCATTAAATTGAATTTGCAGTGACATATGCTTGTCATTAGTTATGTTGCAGATTTTTCATGCAAATTTTTCCCAATGTTTGTTTTATACAATGGTTTCTTCACATTTCAGTGATTTAAATTATGGTTATGTAAATAATTATACTGCATGAAATGCCAGCTTCTTTGGATTTGCATTTTTAAACATTCAACTGTGTGTTATTTCTTTCTCAGTAAATTGGCAGGGCACACCTGTATTTTTTTAAAAATAATTTACACTTTCCTTCCACTCCTTTTTAATAGCATAGCCTGAAACTTTTTTATCTGTCCTATTTCTGTTTTTTAGTTTATGATAGTCAAATTATCATGCCAACACAAACTTGTACTCCTAATACTTAGCATCAATCAACAGATTAAAATATTTTAAGTGTATTTTCAGTGTGTTTTGTTGTCATTATAAATCAAATGGAATCATTACATTACAAATTATTACTGTTAAGTGGAATGTAAGAGCCCATTGAATCAAAGTTGTATTTTATCCAATGCTACTTTTGATAACTAGTTATCTGAAAGATTTTTTTTCTGAGTCTCTCCCCGTCCAATTTAATCTAGCAGATTGGGCAAGCTGAAGATCCCATCAGCCAAAGAGTGTCAATGTTGAGACTATAGAGTGGACCTTTTCTGCAATAGCCCCTGCTCTGCAGAATATCCTGCCCTTGGAAATTAGAATGGCCCCAAGCCTGTTGGCCTTTCATAAGGCTTTAAAAACCTGGTTGTGTTCCCAAGCCTGGGGCGCTGAATGTGTTAAGGGTCCCATTTCTTGGGTACTGTTAATCCAGTATCTTGGCTGCTGTATATATTTATTTATTTTTAATATTAGTTTTTTTAAAAAATATTTTATTGTTTTTATATTTTTAGAATGGTAAGTTGCCTAGAGTCATTGATTGAGATAAGCAGCTATAGAAATTAAATAAATAGATAAACTATCCAGTTTCAGTCAAGAAGTTCATGACCACCCTCTTACAACGGCAATGGAGAGGCCCATGATCTCTGATTAATACAGATGTACCCCTCCCTGTAGCACTGGAGCTCTTCCTGAGTTCGAGCTCCTTTCCCACAGAGATAGTTCAGACCAAACCTCTTCAGCTTCTTAATTTATCTCACCTGCTTCACAATTGCTAAGAATAAGATATCTGTAACTGTGAACTTTTACATAACTAAAAAAATAGTGTATGCAAACTCACGAGCGGTATATCTACTGATACAGTAAACTTTAAATGACACTAAACTGTTGAATGAATAGTATCAAAATAACTCTCCTTTACATTTTCATTCAGCTGTGCTACACTTTGCCCAAAGCCTGGTGCCTTCTCTTTTGCGTATCATCCTCCAAAATAGTCTTCTTCCTTTCCTGGGTCTTTCTTTCTGTCTTATAGGTCCGTCTAACATCTCTCTCCCTCTCTCTCTCTCTCATCTCCTCTCCTCTCCTCTCTTTATACAAACCTTTGGGACTGGCAGCTGGTTAAACCTGGAGTCAGCACATCTCACATGAGTTTGTACCTTGGTTTGTCTGTCTTGCAATCTGCAATCTAGTCTAACAACTTCAATTCATGCTGGCCATTTTTACTGCATACCAATATAATGACAGAGTCGTAATAGCTAGTAGCTATTGATTGCCTTATTCTTTATTTTTCGAGTTGTCTTCAGTAACAAGTGCCCAATTACAACTTCTCTAAGCTTTTTCTGTGCATCTCTAGATGGAACAGAATTTCTACCTACACACAACATTTTTCTGCTGATCAGTAAACATTTCTCTAAATATCTGAAAAAATGTACTCTGCATTGAAATGGATTATAAGAGGTTAATTGGCTGCCTTTAATCGTCTTTTAATAGTGCGACCCTATATATGTCTGCTTGAAAGTAAATCTGAAGGATTTCAGTGAAAGCGTGCAGGGAATTGCTATTGAAGGGCTTTTTTTCCATCTCTTACTTTGGATTCAAAAGGCGAGAGAAACCACAGAAGCAGACCCTTTCCTCCTCTAGATTCAAATTATGCAGTGGAATGTATTCTGTAATAGAACATGTGCGAGTTCATTCATTTCCAGTTTTGATGCTGCACTGAAGGATCAAAGAATTAGGAGACAACCACAAAAGTATTGTGGATGATCATGTTGCTTGTGCTATTTGTGTTCTTTTTAGTGAATTGTTGACAAACACTCAAGGGCAAGTTGTAAATTAAAACTCGTTATTATACAGCAATGTTAGATTCAGCAGTCTCATTGTTTTCCATTTTGTCTCTTTTTCCACTCCTCTCCTAAATTCTTACTCATCCTGTCAGCTTTAGCATATCCTAAAACTTGGATTACTACCTTACGTTGCTTCTCACTATGCCAGATATAAAAATGCTATCAATCAGTGTCAAATACTTTTTTTTAAAAAAAAAGAGCCACGGAATGAGGGCAAGACAGAGGTTGGCAATAAATAAATAAATTAATCCCATTTCCAGCTGCTTAAGATAGGACACGCTTGGAAACTTGGAGTTTCATCTTTTGATATTTACCTTTTAGGAAGACAAATGGATTTCCTAATAAAAACAGGTATAGGCAAAAGGGTCCAGCTTTCAAAAAGGAAAACAGTGAATCAAAAACAGCAGGGCCTACTCATAGGTTGCAAAGTAGGATGGAAAAGAAACAAAGGTAGCCGCTTGATCCTCCATCCTCCATCCTCCTCCTTGCTGTCTCGTGAGAGCAACTTGCTTTATTGCTGGGTGCACAAAAGCACTCTTAGGCTTTTAGGATGAAAGGTGTAATTTAACTGAAAGCAAATTCTTTTTTCTATGGCTTTATCATTATAATCCTGCTTCGGTCTAAAAAGGCTGCCAGCTAGATATGTAGTATTTTTGCCTAATATTTTCTAGTGTTCACCCAGGGGAGAGGGGTTCTGCTGAGAAAGACTACAGACTAGCTTTTTTTTAAATGACTGTATTTATGATTGCTAATGTTTTACTTCCGGCAAACAAAATAAAAAAATAAAAGCACTGAAGAGTTGGAAGGCTTATCCACATTATGGTTACCAGTGACAAACAGAATTATTTTAAATCCTTTCTAAGTTTTGAAAGGACCATAAGCTGAAATACAAACGCACAAAATAATCTTTGCCAGCTGTTTCTTTAGGATGAAGGGAGAATCAGAGCTTCTTAGATACAAGGGCCATGTATAAGTAAAATCTAGAAGAAAAATCAAGATGGAGATCTGCAGTCCTAGTCAAGAGTTTAGTCTTAAAATCTATTTGTATGAAGATAGAAGGTGGTTAATGCCTTACTCCATTCTATAACTCTATTCTATAGAGTCAGTTTGGTCTAGTGGTTAAGACACCAGACTAGAAACCAGGAGACTATGAGTTCTAATCCAACCTCAGCCATGGCCTAGGGCCAGTCGTTCTCTCTCAGCCCAACTCACCTGACAGGGTTGTTGTGTGGGGACATCTCTATTTATCTGTATTTAGAAAAGCAAGGCAATGATCTATTCACAACAATGTGAAATATGAATCAAAATACAGATTATATAATAAACCAAGACATCAATAATACAACCTGCTACTTTTAAAATCTTCTGAAACCTTTCCACCCTTTTCTTCTATGTAATTCTCAATCATATTTTAAAATTAAAATTTGTCACAGGACAAAAACTTCCAGATGTGTTATTAAAAAAAATATACAGGAAGTATGCAGGATGTCAGTTTAATATCTCATCTGGAAGGCAATATCTTCAACAAGATGCTGCTGGCATTATTTGTGTTCCTATGCTAACAAGTGCAAGAAAAAGCAACTGGCAGGAAAACAAATAATATGTAATGTTAAGTTAATTTTTAAAAACCAACATTATAAAATATAGTAATAAATACTATGAATATCAATTCAACATAAATCATAACAACTTGATAAAAGTCATAATAAGGTAGAACAGTAAAGCAGTCCTATGGGAAATCTCAACCAGATGTACAGAAGGGAAAAACATGATAGAGCAGTGATAGCAGCAAAAACCATTCTTTTTCCCCAAGAAAAACCAAGTCACAGGTTGAATATTAGTGGGCAGGATGGAGCTGAGTTAATGACATTGAGGGCCACCACCCTTTCTTCCCTATGGCTGGCCTTGTTGAAAGAATGAAACCATACTTGCTGCTAATCCAAGTGAAAATGATAAATTTGGAACGGAGAAATAAATCATCCTTTATTGAAACTTAGAAAATGTTTCTCAGGATAAAGACATTTTCTATAATCAGCAAATGTATGCTGAGGTTTTTACTGCATACAAAGACAATGAAAACTGAGAAAGAAATAACAAAACATTCTGAATGAAAATAGCATTCACACAATATATTACTGAAGACTTTATGTTTAAAGATGGATAAACTTAGCTTATCCATCTTTAATAAAAATAGTATGTTTAATAAAAGTAGTTTAATCAAAGTAGTATGAATTGGTCAAAACTGTGAAAAATAGAAAGTTTGAAGCTTCTTATTTAATCTGTATGATAACTGTTATAAAACTGTGAAATGGACAAGCCCATGTTTTGATTTGTATGAAAATGTGACAGTATTTTCAAGTACTAAGATCATGATTCTTCCCCTAATTCACTCTACATTTCTAACATTACTCAGGAAATATAAACCAGAGCCTTGCTAAAAAAATAAGTTATAAAAGTAGTGAAAACAATCCTTCCAATCCTGTTAAAATGGTTCTTGAATTTGTATTGGTAGTGGTGTGGTATTTATTTGGTTGGGCTTACAGCTTGCCTTCCCTCAGGATCTCCAGAAGATGCACACTGTAGTTCCATCTCCAATTTTGCCCCCAGATAAACAACATCAGGTGAGTAGAATTGAGTGAAAAAGTGAAGACCGAATGTTATCTTTGGCTGAGGGTGACCTTAATATATAGTCTCAACCAATATACTGAGTCTCAACCAATATTTGTTTGTCAGGATTGATAAATTTCATCCCTCAATAAAGTGAACACTGAAGTAGAAACAGGAGAGTCAGTGACTCTTTTATGACTCTTTCTCAGTGATTCATTTCATCTTTTAGACCTGTTTTCTGTCATCAACCATATATATCTTCAGTAGGCAGTACAACACAGAATTCAAATTTAGAAAACAGTCAATCAAATAAGATATTAGAATGTCTGGGTAATTTAACTCAGCTTCTCTTCTAACCCTGACACATAAGCAAAAGGCTTATGTGTCAGGAGTGGAAGGGAAGCTAAGTTAAACTTTTAATTTTTTGAATCAGTATTCAGAGCCATTGAGTGTTATTGATATCCGGAGCTTTACAGCTAAAATCCAAAAGCAATGAGCACCCTGTGTGGATATCTAATTGCTGCCTTATGTGATTCCCCGAGGCCCTGTTTTCAGCAGAACAGTTGTGTGTGTTGCTGCAGTCCATTTGTGAGCCCTTTAATGGCATTTCAGGCTCATACATTTACTGCATGTTGCGTAAATTCTCACTGAAGCCAGTTAAGTGTAAAGATGCGTTCCAGATGGGAATTTAAATGGTAAATTTCACATCATATTATTTAACAGGTTATTTTTTTATCCCTCATTTACCTGCCATCTGTCATAATTTTGGTTTCTCAGCAAGATAACCTAGGTTATGAGCTTGCTTTTGAAAGCAAAAGCAAAACCAACAAAACCCCAGAGAAACTTCAGAAAAAGGTCTTAGCCTGTTTTGTAATAAACTTTGAAATTGTTTACTGCATAATCACTCATGAGATAATAATGGCATAATGATGCAATGTTGTCCTTGTATAATGTTGCAAATTATATACAATACAGCATTCATTTCATGATGTGATTGACACAAATTTACCTAATTCATATGTACTGTGATATCAGTGTGGCTTCTACCAGATGCCTATTAAACATGTAATCATTGATTGAATTTTCTTCATACTAGGGGAAAAAAATATTATAATTTTTGTTAGTATGTTTTCCAGTACTGTATTCAAAATCAAAGGTCATGGCCAATGTGGCAGTGAACATTTTACCAGTATAAATATTAACAATACATATTTTATAGTTTATTTCTTAATAATAATTGTAAGATTGTTTGTTGGTTTTTACACACATGCTTAGAAATTACACCAAAGCCCTAATTTTATATCTAAAATAAATCTCCTGTAAAAAGAAATTGAACATATTTCACAGTTTTATAAAAATTATAATATGGATTAAACTAGAAGCTTCTACATTTCACAAAATATGACCAGTTCATACTATTTTTAGTCCTATCTTCAACTTATTTGCCAAAGACAGTAAAAAGAACCTACTGGTAAGAAAAGGGTAGCTATGTTGAAATATGTTAGATCAGTATTTTCCAGTCTAATGCCCTTCAAATAGGTTAAACTTCAGTTCATATAATTCCCAAGAGACCAACATAGTCAATAGACATTCAGTGTCATTGACCACTGTAGTAGGGTATTAATATATTTGGAAAGAAAAAGCATTTTAACTGCTTATCATAATTTCTTCTGTAACAACTTCTGATGGGTAAAAGTGCAATTTTATTATCCTGTAGTGAACGTTGTGACGAACATAAACATGAACATAAATCCTTCAGCAATACATTGTGTGAATGCTATTGTCATTCAAAATGTTTTGTTATTTCTTTCTCAGTTTTCATTGTCTTCGTGGTATTTATATAGTAAAAACCACAACATATATTTGCTGGTTATAGAAAATGTCTTTATCTTTTGTAGACATTGATCATGTGATGCTTTTCCTTACCATCATTCTGTTCTTGATTTTGTTACATTATTTCAATATTCATGCTTTGTTTCCTGCACATTCAGATTCCAGTTTTAAATTTCCATCAATGCTTGTTCCTAGCTGTGTTTTACATAATCAGCCAATAAACACCTTTCCTCTTCAACAGTTTGTTTGACTTGATGTAAATCTCTGCTTCCATTTTTGTGGGGCAGGTAAAATCTATCACTATTCCTTATGGGGATTTAATGCATAATGATTAGTCATCCACTTCCTTGTTTTTTGGTCCAAATTGTCCAATTCAGTTTGTGTCCAGTTGATAATTTCTATAGTGTATCATATCAAAAGTATGGTCCAAATATTAATGGCTTTGATGGTGTTTCCACTATTCAGTTTTGTCTTTAGCAATTTTATCACTCTTTAGATGTATTTTTAACCTTGATATTATCTAACTGTAAAATGTCCAGATATTTGTAGGCTTCCTTCTGGTGGCTCGTGATAGTTTGATCTTTCAGCATTTTAATTCTATTACTGTTTGTGACTTAACCCCGATTTATTGCTCTTGTAGCACATTTGTCTAGGACAAATTCCATTGCAATATCTGTGCTAAAAATTCTAAAATGTTTGTCAATGATTGGATTTTTATTTCTGAATTTCCATAAACCTTCGGGCCATCCATATAAAGCAGATGTGAAATTTTATTGGCATTTTTTGCAGTTTGATAGCTGAGATTGTTTTCTTCAAAATCACTGAAAGTCATATCATAGCAATGACAAATAATAAGGTGACAATGAGCCACCTCGGAAGATGCTTCTCCTAATGCTGGCAAACCCATATTTTCCATTTCTAACCATTAATTTTATCTTCCATTGCTTCATTGATGTTTCTATAAAAATGTAATATTTTTGCTGACATTAATTGTTTCCAAACATTTAATAAGCAAACTATGTTGGAAACAGCCTTTTATAATCAATTCAGACTTTACGTAAATTGGTTTTACAGGTTTTACAATTTTCCAAAACCGTTTTATCAATCAGAAACCGGTTATTCATATCTCTGTTTTTCCTTCCACAAAAGGATGTTATTTTCTTCTAAATAATCTTGGAATTATTTGTAATAATTGTAAGTAATTTAAACATTATAGGCAAGCAGCTATCCTGGTGTTTTCTGATGTTTGTAGGTCTTTTTGAATCAGATGACTTTTGCCATTGTTAACCAGTTGCTAAGGTCTCCTTTATAAAATACCTCATTAAGCTATTTAGCTACAATTGGATGCAAACTAGTCAGATGTCTGAGCCAAAGGTATCCAGTTTTTAATATTTTTCAATCAATTTCTGCTGTTATTATTAGTTCTTCCATTTGACTTTTACTAAATTCTTGTTCAAATTATTTTATCTATTCAAGATTTTTAATGTAGTTCTTTTTGTTATTGTTGTTAGTTTCCCATAGAACTTTCCAAAACTGGATTGTTTCCTTTGTGTTTGGTTTTCCTTTTTCAGAATTTCTGTTACTATTTACACGTCGGTAGAATTGCCTCTGGTTTGATCAAAATATTATGTTTAAATTGGATGATTTGTGCCTTATAGTGTTCAATTTTCCTTGCTATGGCTGTTATTTGCTATTTTATCATTTTCAAAGTTTCTTCAAGTTTTTTGGTGCTAAGTCAATATTTTTTTATTAGGCTTGTCTTTATCTGTTCATCTGTTTTTGCTCTGTCGTGTTCTTTAAATTTATTTGCATCTGACCTTACTTTCCTTATCTTCCACTTTGGATTTAAATATGATTTTGCTTTTAGTTTTCTAATTTTAATAATCAGTTCTTCTGTAACCAGCACTGCTATATTGGAAGCAAGGTGACTGGCTCATTTAATAGATGTTATTTTAACCCTAGCAAGCACATTATTCACATCATTCATTATAAGTACCAGGTCTTTGGAGGGCACAATTTTCAATGCTGGAAATCTTTGTCTGTCTAATGGTAATTCTATATATGTCATCATTTTCTTTTTTAATTCTTCTTGCCAAAGAGTCAGTTCATAGGTTGTTTCAATGCTGCCTGTTTTTTTTAATTACGCTATTGATTTGGGATCTTCCATTTTCACAACTTTTCTGAATCTCTTATAGTTCTGCATTCCTGATATTTTTTTTGTTCATTTATTCATTCACTCATTCATTCATTCATTCATTTTATCCCACCTTTATTATTTATTAAAACAATTCATGTTGGCGAACATATCCAACATACCTTCCTCCTCCAAAATAAGGACATTTGAGTTAAACTCTTGAATATTTATGAAATGTGAAGTACCATAGATTTAAAGTAAGAGAGTGGGGATCTTCGAACGTTAATCCCAATGATTAAATTTCTGACATAATGTTATTTGTTCATATGACTCTACAACTTATAGAAAATTGGAGATATATTCTCACCTTAATTTCTGTCCGGTACATAAATTGGACCAGGGCAACTTATGATTACAATCCAGCTTTGTGAATTTATTTCTTTTTTTCTACTTTATGTTAAAGATTTATCTATACTTAATAAATATGATTCCTTGATTGTACATGAATAGTGCAGTTTGGTAATATTAGCCTTCTTCCCCCAAAGGCTGACCTAGATAAAAAAAACAAACATATGAAGTATACTAAGGAAGTATACTTCCTTAGGCAGAAACTTGTGTTAATCATGCCATTCAAATTAGAGTACATTTTAAGACATAAAAAGGAAAATGCCTGATTTCAACAGCATCAATATTTAGGAACATGGATTTGGAATGTTCATTTGGTGAAACATATTAAGGTAATATACCATTCGGAAAGGTCAGAACTAAAGGGGTTGTAGGACCAGATTTGTAATGCGAACAGAACTACATAATATAGGAGCAATGTAACCAGAACAAAAGGTTAGGCCTCTTACCTCCCACTATCCTTGCTAAACATCAAAGAACGTTAAGCGCATATGAAACCATTAGGCAGCTGGAGTTTTTCAAGAACTGCCAATTCTCAGCAACCTCCCATTTGCTAGAAGAGCTCCAACAACACTAGAGAAACAGCATCCTACCAGTAAACACAACAACATCCCAATCATTTCTCCTCCAGGAACTAATTCAAAGTTCACTAAAGACAGTGGTTTGGGATGACTATAAAAACATTCTTTCATTATTTTCCTGCTTGGTTCAAACACAGCACCCCTCTGTTTCAAAGTCTCCCTGTAGAAATCAACAAGCAGGCTTTCATTACAAAAGTCTCCATACTTTCTTACATAGCAAGTTCAAATATTTGACATCCTGACTCTTAAGGCCCAGAAAAAAAACAGCTTGAAAGAATAAGGTTCTGCTCATTCTATTCTCCTCTTCTTCCTTCTTTAGGTTTTGATTTGATGCACATTTATCTATTTGACAAAGCTAGGAATGTAATAATAATGTATTACATTTGTATGCTGCACCTGGCTCTCAGTGACTCTGGGCAGCTTGCAATAATCAAAGAAATTACAATTAAATCAATAAAAATGAAATATAACGATACAACAGGCCAAGTGTGATGAATCTCACTTTTCTTTGTAAAAGGTCAGGTTGTAACAGCTCTTCTAAACAAGAACAGAGTGGTGGCCATCCAGTTCTTGGGGAAACCCAACATTTGTGCTAAGAAGCAGTAAATGCACTAACTATTGGTTAGTTGGATAAGGTATTCAAGAACATGACTATTGATCAGATCCAGGGTTTTTTTTACCGAAGTAGATTTGTTTACATCCATTTCAATCCAAATTCAAGCCTTAGATTAAGTGATTGTATTTCTTCCATGGGATAAAATCTGCCAAGACAGAAATGAGGAACACAACCAGATTGATTCTTTTGGAGTTCTCATTAACTTTGCAAAAGGTGCTACTAAGATATCATAGCTTTGGTATATGATATGGTAGTTTTGTCATGGAGTTCACCCAGGTTTACTTTATCTCCCATGTTTCTTGACATCTACATAAAACTGCATAAAACTCATTCAATGAAGTATGTTGAGTTCTCATTAAAATATAAACGTTTAGCATTATTTCTCCTTTATATCTGTGGATACTCAGAATTGGTATGTGGGTTCCATGTTGTAACAAAACTGGAACATGATGCATAAAAGTAAAAATCTAACATTATTTAGATTTTTGGTATTAAGCTATTACGTTATTCAGTTAAAGATTCATAAAATTCTATAGAAGGCTTTAAGCAGTTGATTCAGTTGATACCATTCGAAATATATTATGTAAAAATTTTGAGCACTTTAATTTCTTTTGTCTGTTTCCTCTGTAGCAACCAAGCTGAATTAAGATAGCACAGTTGAGTAACTTTTTTTTCCAAAGGACTGCAAGATATAATCTAAAGAAAATTATAAGGTAAGAAGTCGCAACTTAATTTTTTGGATTTTTTTTTTTTTTGCTAGTTATCTCAGGAGGGACACAACTGAGGTCAGTGAGAACTAAAGTATAAAGTAACTTTTATATGACAAAATATCATACCTTTGCAATCATTTTTTTAAAAAATACAATTTAAGATAATACTGATAAAAAAATTCCTCTATGACTCCTTGGAACATAACCTATTTCCAATCTATTTCCTATCCTCTTTAAAATTCTTATTCCTTTGAAACCCTTATTTCTTTTGAAGCACATCTGTGCATTACTCAGCCTCCTTATTTACTTCGTTGGTGTTGTGCAAGTCTTACTTCTGAAGATTCAGAAGTAACAACATATCTCCATCTTCACTCCTAACGGAGAAATAGAAATAACCTGCTTATGGATTTTTTTTGAGGATTGATAGGGTGGCAGTAGTGTGATCACCCTTGCAGATTGAGGTACAAATGTGTTAAAGTTTTTATATCATTTGTCTTAGTTACTGGGTTTCATTCTAAATTTAAATATTGTAGAATGGTAAACATACAAAGGAGTGTATATTTTGTGAAAGCCTAAGATCCCCTTGAAAAGCTCCCTCTGAATGCAAATATGATGTGCTATCAGGTCTGATTTTTTTTAAAAAATCAGACAAGTACAAAATAATAGCTCTTCCTAATCAATGAGAACTGCAGCTGTTTACTCATTTCCTCTCCCTTCTATTTCCCTAACCAGAAGCTTTTCCCAAATAAATTTTATCTTTTAAAATCAGGCCCCCACAGATAATTTGAAAATGGTGTGTTGCTCTTTATTATAACTTAAAAGTGTTTACAAAGAAAAAATAACATTGGCAATAAAAAACATGTTTATATTTTATTCTGGTATGCACATCATGCTCCTCATCTTAATCACAGTTTTATTCTGTCACCTCCCAGTAGTTAGGTTAGAAGGACCATGGAAATATGTGGATATGGAAAATGAAGTTATAATGAGCACAGTATGTAAAATACTAAAATATTCTTGATTATGGACTATCAAGTCATTGTCAACTCCTAGTGACTTTAACATGCTATTCAGGTCTTCCAAAATTGCACTCATTACCATTCAGTGTCTATCTACCTTGGTACTGGTTATCCTTTTCTCTTGTTTTCTTTTACTGCTGTCAGCATTAGAGCCTTCTTCAGACAGGTAGGTCTTCATATTATGTGTCTAAAGTAGGGTAATTTGAGGCATGTCATTGTGGGTCAGATGACAACTCTGGTTTGTTTTGTTCCATGATCCATTTGTTTGTTTTGTAGGCTGCCAAGAGTATTCTTAGGATTCTTCTCCAATGTTCAGCATTGACAAAGTAGTAGCAATGATGCATTAGAATATCTGCAAGAAATACCACTTGCCTGCAAGCAAGAACTGGTGAGACCCCAAAGTAGTCAAATTAATAGAAAATAAAGACCCCTGGAACTTTGGTTCAAACAGAGCAGCACTTGCCATATAACATCCCAAACTTTACAATTGTTGATAATAAAGACAAAACAAACTGGATAGTGGACATTGCAATACCTAGAGACAGCAGAATAAAAGAGAAACAATTGAAGAAAAATCACAAAAAAACATGCAAATAGAAGTAGAATGATTTTGACAACAGAAAGCAAGGATAGTACCAATAGCAATAAACATCTTGGGTGTAATTCAAAAATATTTGGGGCACCACTTGAACACCATCAGCACTGAAAAAAAATCACCATCTGTCAAGTACAAAAAGCATCTTTACTTTGAACAGCTTATATCCTGCGACTATACCTTTAATATTATTATACAACATCTGCCTATTCCAGATACTTGGGTGGGAGTTGATAGATGGACAAAATTTCCAAATTCACACTGTGCAACAGACAATAATATACTAAATTTATATGTTGCCTGATTCTCAGCAATTCTGAATTTAGAAGAATTCAGGACAATTGACCTTGAAATAAGATGCAGCTTCATTCCCAGAACAATTAATCCAACAAAGCCTGCTAGATATATGATTTAATTCAAAATTTGTTTGCGGGATTTAGTCCCGGTAATAACAAATTACTGATAACTTTATGAAATTATTTGAACTCTAAAGAAGAAGCAGGTTAGGAAAAATGCTGATGCCTTTGAACTTTGATGTTGGAGACATCAAAGTGAATCCTGTAGATATCCAAGAAAACAATCTGATGGATCATTGAACAAATCAACTCAGAATTCGCTTACAGCAAACATGACCAGGCCCAAACCCAGAATCTTGGAAAAGATTTTAATATAGGAAAAGGTGTAAGAAAAGAGAATAAATGGATGGATTCAGTTGCAATGGTAATGAATGCACCATTGGGAGATCTGAAAGAACAATTTAGGTATAGATCATCATGGAGAAAATCTATCCATCTGATCACTGGGAATAAAAAAAAAAGATGGCATATAATTAATCATGAAATTATATGGATGGTTTTCCAGATGTAATCAATTCCACCAAAATGTTTAAAGAATAAGCAGTATTAATGTATGTATGTATTTGTTCCTGGTATAATTCTATCCTTAGAACTTCATTTTTTCCTTCTTAAAGTATGGTCTTTTTACGAACTACATTACGGGACGAAAATAAGCAACTATAGAATTACTCCAGTTAACAATGTCTCCCATTTTGACAACTTTCCAGATGTATATACCTCAGTTGCCACAATTCTGGAGCTGGCAAGCTGGAGAAATATAGTTGTACTACATTAGAACATGCCAATCATTGTCCAAACTGATACCTGTAATGAATTTACTCACATGGCTCTTCAAAAAGGAGGCCTAGAACACATTTCTGGATTAATTTTCAGAATGAGTAAATTTTAAACATTTTTGTCAGGCATCAGATATGTCTGTAAATAAGAGCTTTCTCTCTCTTTGGGATATTATTTTAACAAAAATCTTGTAACCAATCTAGTAGATATATTCATGATCAGAACAATGCATAACTCATAGAACACTATTTGAGGGAAGATTTGCCTACCTATAAAGTAATGGCAGTCATACTTCCCTGCTTTCTTCTCAAGAATGACTTTAGGAATGACATCATAGTGCTTTTTAGCCTGCCTTTCGGCAGCAAAATAGCAGATATTCATTGTCTACCTATTCATTTGTAGTCCATTTTCATAGTCTTTTGCTGCTGTGCCCCTCCTTTTTACATATCTTTCCTAGACCATTTTTCTTCTCTCTATGGAAGCACAACTTAAATCTGAAGTGATACTCAGGGTCATCACTAGAGTCATCACAGTCTTCAGTCAACCACCAATAGAAAAATTGTCAAGTTAAATATTTATTTTATGCTTTGTCATTCTGAAATTATGTTCTGTCCGGATCAGGCCATAGAAACAAGTCATTTCCTTTACTTATATATTCAGATCTCCATTTCTTCCTCTCTCAGCAAGTTAAAAAAGCTGGTTGGCTCCTAAATTTGTAACTTGGCTTCTAAGAACCATAATGGCCTGTTTTTCTATGGCACTATAAAAGACATTCTATGATTGGTTGCATTCCAATAATTTCACTTTGCATCTATAGAAATTCAATTCTTCCTTTCCAGATGTGAGTCAATTAAGGAGTATTATTTGGAGTTTAAATGCTCTGCAAAGAAAGCCAAGGCTGCCCAAAATTTTCTTTATAATTAAACTGTGTTTCAAGCCAATATTAATTAATCAAACAATTCTGAAATATAAAAATATGTTAGAAAACTATGGATATAATTTATGCTGTAACAATTACAGTAATTATTTCATTGGATTATTTGCTTCAGCCCAAAATAAAAGCTATGGCCATTATAGCTACTGTCCTATGCAAGATTTATTTAGCAGCATTTATTTATTCAGTGAATCTTCTTTTTAAAATTAAAATTCTTTTCATTCTATTAAAACTAAATATTATTCTAGCAAAATCTTTACAAGCCACATTTTACTTCCCTTGACATCTTTGATAGTTGTCACAAGATGATTGTACTTTATTTATTATTTCTTTATTTGATTGGATTTCAGAGGTATCTGATCCCTGATCAACTCTACAGGGTTCACAATACAAAAAAATATTTTAAAGATTTCTATTTTGAATTTGGAAGTAAACAAGATCCCCTACAGTTAAAATCTAGATGGAATTAAAAAAAACTGAAAAAGATCTGTTTTTCCTTGTTCTCCTTAGAAAGGACAATCTGGAAACCAACCTCAATTCTATACTTCATCTTTTACTGAGGAGAGAACAAAACAACAAATCATGTAACATTCAGGTTTTTTCAGTGTGTCACAAATGAAATCTTTCATATACCTGCAATGTAGAGGACATATATTAATAACTAAACATTATCAATGCATAGGCAGCTGAGATGTTAGGTATAAGTGTAGTATACTATATACTGTATATCTAGTTTTGTTGAATAAGAAAAAAATATCAAAAAATAAAATAAAAGAATAAGATGGAAAAGTAAATCAAGAAATACTCTCAGAATTATTCTCTAAGGATCCGAAATTGTGACAAATATAAATTTCCCAAAATATTTGGAAATCTTGTAACTTAAATGTGATAAAACATTCTTATCAACTGGCAGGATGAGGCAGATGACTAAAATGAGAGAATAAGAAACCTTCACCTACAGATGGTATAATCATTAAATGCCTAGTGATTAAGAAAGAGAATAAAGTATCGAATTATAATTTGTGGTCTGTTTACTTTAATATCTGGTCCACAGTTTCCCTGAGTATATACTGCATATCTGTTAATGTCTATTATATCATTTGATCTGTGTTTGCATTCTTATATTGTAATCTGTGAGGATTATATAATCTGCACTTTCTGAAAAGTAAGTCTTGGTGACTACAGGAGACATCCTGAAGGTTTTTGTGACTATTGCCATTGTTTTATTGTGGATGTTGCTTTAGCTCCTATTCCCTATAGCTCTAATATGACCAGGCTAACTCTCTTCCAAGGTCCAACATTGCTTAATTTTTAATCCTAGGAAAAGTGACACAGTTGTTTCCATCTCCTGAGACCTGTTGCTAATGCCATCTGTTGAAGATAAAAGTGACGAAAGACATTGACATCAGCAGTTGCTTCCTCTTTTGCCACTGTTTTATACTTATGACAAAGAACTGATTCCTCTGTATGGGCAGGGCCAGCTCAAAGGTCTAGACCAGGCCTGTCAAATTGGCGGCTCACAGGCCGGATGCGTCAAGTGCAGGTCACGCCCACCCCAGCTCTGCAAAGGCAAAAAAAGTCAAAATATGTCACAATACATCACATGATACGATCGAGTTTGACATCCGTGGTCTAGACTGTCTCTAGGAGATGTTGACAGATGGCATCACTTTTCCTAATCTGAAGACTTACATTTGTAGAATTATTTGAAAGGAGGGCAGCAGTAATACTCCTTAGGTTTTTACACCTATGCCAGTACTGGCCCTCAGTATTTGCTTTCTTTTTCTTCCTCACTCAAAATTGTTGTTCCTCTATGTCAAACCTTTGATATTTTATAGCTGAAAGGCCTTATTTTCTTTTCTGAAAGTCTCTTTGCAAGCTTGTTTTGACTGAAAATCAGGGTAAAATGGATCAGGCATTACATAAATTTAATCCCATGCGTGAATAAAAATATGCTTCTGACATTATTAATAATCTCCATATTTCAAATTTTAAAATGAAATGGACTTGCCATAAAAGTTTATTTAGTGCAGTATAACCCATGTACATTATAACTTCCAAAACAGCAAGACAAAATTTAATGTGACCTATATTCATCTTCAGCAAATTAGTTAAAAAAATTAAATAGCATCTTATCTCTAGGGATCCTAAATCCCCCTTTTTTTAAAAATTCAGGCCAAAGCTTGTGTTTCATTACAATCTCCTACTACCAAATTAACATCACAGAATTAGTTTTTTGCTTCATGTTACCACAATGCAACTGTTTAAGAAGTGGTATGTGGAATTTCCTGCATCCCTGTAGAACAAACATCAGTAACATGGACATAGCTTAGCAAATAATTATATATATATAATGCGACTGTAGCTTGGTAGGTTTTTTCTCCAACACTCTCCAAAAATGATATTGAATCTGTTTTCTAAATTAAAATAAACTCCTTTCAATATGCCACTGGTAACTTCTGGGTCGCTGAGATGCAAAAATTGTGATAGGTGCCTTGGTGACCTTGAAATTAAATTACTCTATAAAGAGCTGCCTTTAGAGCTCCAGCTGCTCCAGAATGCAGTAGAGTGACTATTGATTATATTTTACCTACAGAACACATAAAGTGTACGGAATCCAACTTTTTTTTGCCCTCAAGTAAAAATATTGTTTTGATATCCTGACTTAATAACTCTATCAATACTTCAGGTTGTGCCTGTGTTCTTGTAGGACTTATCCCCATGATTTGATATTTTTTTACAGGAAAACTACTGTTGGTATCACTGCTGTCAAATGTGAGAAAAGAAATTGTTTTGGTAATGATACCCTCATTGCTGAATTTTATGATGTTATTGGGGTTAATTCACTGGAACCTTCTAAGAAAATGGGTATAATTTTCCCCACTGAAAATAGCCTCTAAAAACAGGTTGCTGATACCAGTTCAACTATTGTTGATTACATTATTTTCACTTTATTGTTTTCAAGGATCCTGCAAATACTTTAAAATATGTTTCAGAGCATATGGCAACATATACAAATCACCTCTTTTTGAATAGTGAAAGCAACTTTATCCAGAGTGGTTGCTTCACTGAGCCTCCTTATCTCCAGACTTCTGAAGCAACCACAGGAATCCAAAAGTTACAACTTTACAACTTGTTTGAAAAGAAGTGCTTTGCAGGTCTCCTGTGTGTTCTGAAGCACAACTTGCTAAGTATTTGCTAACTGATAGTGAAAGGTTTTTAATTTGTGTGGTAGCTATACAACCACATTATTTCTGGCAACCTAGCCAGAGGCAGCTAAGCAACAGGTTTTGAAGCAGCTGGTCTGAGGCTGGGAAAAGACAAAGGTATTTTAACAATTCAAAAAGAGGATTTCAAAGGATTTGCATAACTTTAAATTATATATTGATATTGTTAATTGTTGGTTAGCTGCCAAGAGGACTGGGTTCATGGCCAGAATGCAAGAAACTGATTTTAGAATAAATAAAAATAAGAAATTGATTCATGCCTGACAAATTTTCTATAGATCTTGAAGTCACTCAGACATATAATCTTAACTATTTCATTTCATATGTTCATGTTAACATTTTTTCCCATTATGCTCTCCTGATGGCATGCATAAAGTTTCCAAGCAGTCTTGTATCATTATTTTTACAAATAAAATCCCGCAATGAATTTTGAGGTTTGAGGATCACTCCAATGTCCTAAATCTTTTAAAATAACCTCCAGAGGCCTTCTGAAACTTGTTGCTATGTAACATTTTTACATAACAAAAAACTACTTTGTTTGATATATACTATTTATAAGAGCCAGTTTCGTATCAATTAATTTTATTTATGGTTCAAAGGAGTTCAATACAGTGATTAAGGTACTAGGTTAGAAAACAGGAGATTATGAATTCTAGTTGAAGGTTGCGTACCTTTGATATAAACAAGTTTTATTTAATACAAAAATCATTTCAATAAGTTCAAAATAGATATGGCATCCAAAAGGATTTGTCCTCAGAGACTGAACAACTCAACTAACAGAAACTGGAATTCCTCAGACAAAATGTAAAGTTTTGAAATTGTGAGACTTAGGACTGAATTAAATATTATTGTTTTCAGATCCTACTTTGAATTCTGCATCTTTCACTAGACTAGCCATTTTGATCCCTGGGTAGTTATGGAACTAACGTTAAGGTTGTGTTTCTCAATGTTAGCAACTTTAAGAGGTGTAGACTTCAATTCCCAGAATTCCTCAGACAGCCAATTCTGGGAGTTGAAGCCCACACATCTTAAAGTTGCTAAGGTTGAGATGCAATCAAAAGCTGTAGTACCTCTATGTACTGCTTACCCATTGATTTGTACCATTATTACATTGATTAAGGACTCTTCGTTTAACCTTTTCCCTGAAACTTAGCTGGATAACTGCTACTAGAAATCTTGCCACCCATCCAGCAAGGCCTAATTTTTGTATAAATTATTTTAACATTGATTATTTCCTAAAATATTTGACTGGCTGTTTCTACAGACATATTCACCTTGTGATGTAAACAACAGAGTTCTTCACACAGAATAAAACACTATCATTCAGATCAGCATGAGATCTTCAGAATGTGTAGGTTAGACAGCGAAGAATAAAAAATAATTCATTTTCTCTCCTTTGGCAAACTATAGTGTCACCTTTGTGTTAGACGTCAGAAACAAGAGCATAAATATTAATATTAAAAAGTTCTTTTCAAAGAAAAGGATTATGCTGTGTTATAAAACTATGGCTTTTCAAAAAGCATATAATTGTATGTCAAGCAGAAATTGGCAACCATTGGTCAGAGATATTTTTATTTGGATTCCTGTATTAAGAAAGTGGTAGAATTGAAAGGCTTCATTGGCTCAACTCTGTTCTTTCATTGTTCTAGCATATACTCCAAGCAAAGGGATGTGGTTAATCTGAAAAGATATAGAAGAATATAGAAGGAACCTATAAGGAATATGCTGCAACTGTGAGGAAAACATCAGCTTAGTCCAAAAACATATGAAAACAACTTGAGAAAGAAACTCAAGATTGTTCTGTTTTGATTCTTTTTGGTATAAGAAGGAAGAAGAACAAAACTTGTCAGGCTTTCAAAATTCTGTTCTTATATCCTGTAATAGTATAGTGCCTTCTTCCTGACTTGGCCCAAATCTGAAGAATTGAAAGCAACTATCCTAATGTATGAACTGAGGAAGAGGCTATCCTTCCTTAAGGTTGCTTCATAGTCCTCTCCATTGCCTGAAAATCTGTTATGTTGAGATGGAGCAGCCAATGAAACCAGAAGATGGCCCTGGGTATTGCAATAGTAGGCTAGGTGAAAATGAACATCCTCCTTTTCCCAAGTGGGAGCATTATCAATTGAATCCATATTCTTTGTTAAATAGGAGTACAGAGTTTAATTATCATATTTTGTACTTGTCAGAGACAGACTTGATATTGTGCAGATTATCTTTTGTCTTGCAAGGCCAGAATTGAATATGTGCTTGTAATTCAGGGTATGATTTCACTTGTGCCACAGAATATAATTATCTGAAATCTGTAATGAGGACCAGTATAAATGAGCATCTTTTTAAATATCATTTGGTTTTGAGAGAGGTAATGTGATTTCTGTTAAATTAGTTCTTTATCACTGTATGTCTGATTTTTAAAAGCTGCAACATGGACATGTGCAAGCAGGATAAAAAGTCTGAAACAATTATGTGAATGGCTTAAAGCATCAGCTACATGAGTGCTTTTGAGAACCATGTTACACATGTTATTTTGCAGCCAACAGCACTGAATGCAATTAAAAAATGTTATGAATATAGTGACATCAATTGTGCCAGCAACTATTAGAACAATATGAGCATTTCTTTTTCATTCAATGTTATTTTTTTCCTCCTTCAGGCATCCAAATAACAGTCCATTTTTAGATTGCTCACTCAAATATCACTTTCCTTGAGGGTAAGAAAAGTGTTAGTCAAAACAGAATCTCACTAACACATTTCTTTGTAAATTTTTGATACGTTAGTAGTAAAAAGTTGAAACAAACAAGTGCTTCTGCAGTAGACACTTACCGCTTTCCAACCCAGATGCTATTTTACCATCAACAGGGTTCATAGTTCAGGAGACATTCTGGGTTCAGGATTATTTTCTGCCAATATTTCAATACAAGTGGGAAAGTAAAAGCAATAAATTATGTGTTTATAGCATAGAAGCTTCTATATTCATATTATCAGCAAGATGCAGCTGTTGGGGAAATGTTGGTAGGCTGTGTTGAAATATACAGATTGTAAGTTTTATATTCTGTGTATTCTGCTATTTCTCATTATGACAGATTTGTTGAAGATTTGTTCCATCTATTCAGGCAGAATCTATTGATAAGACTTGAAATACTGGTTTTGACCACTTACAGACTATAAATATCATAGAAACTAGATATTTGAAAACACCCATAATTCTAACTTCTCCTGGGAGTACCTCCCTGCATGTATGTCACTGAAGCAGAGCACTTTTTAAACCAATGGCCTCAGCTTTGTATTTATTGTGGACCCTGCTCCTTCCTATCTATGATTTTTTGGGGTTATCTGTGCTGTTCCAAACACGGTTTTGTCAAAATACAGCCTAGAAAAAAAGGTAAATTATCCATCAGTTTAAAATGTACCATTTCTGGATAAAATGAGAAAAGGTGTACCTACTTCAATCAGTCTGTGAGGTGAGATCTGACATTTTAGACCTATAAAAGATGGGAGAACAGTTCTTACCAGACTTTTTGATCACAATTGTTTTTAATAATATCACATGGTGTCTTTCTGAACAGCCCATTGAACTTGGCGAAAATAGCTCCTGTTGAGCTGTCGATATGTTGATGAACCCGCTCAACTTCTCTAAGCCATTTAAAACTAAATCAATCCCTGGATCTTCCCTGGATCATGGCCTAAATTAAAGTAACAAAATTAAATCTGAGTAAGCTAGAGGCGCTCATGATCAGTGAAAATCAAGATTTTAGCATACATGGAACTAGTACATCTCTGTTAAAGGATCTGCTCTGCTTCATTCTTTTTCTGATCCTAGTTTCAGATTTTGGTTTTAACTTATAAAGCTTTTTAGAGCTTAGGGCTTGATATATGGGAGAAATCTACCTTAATAAGAATTTGTCCAGATATAAAGTTCAGCAGGAGAATTTCCTTTTTTTCCATGCATCTGTGGAATCCAGAAGTTTTGTCATCATGATGAAATATGTATTATGATGTTGCAGTACAAACTTTGTTCCACACAGATGTCCACATTTTCAAGGCCCTCATCTATGTTGAACTAAATGCTTGTAAATACTGCTAAGGTCTCATTCTTTTCTGGAAAAAGTCACCTCTTCAGCCAGGCTTCTTCAAACTCACCTGGCAAACAGTGATTTCATTTTCTTTGTGATACAGTATTGTATCTTTTTTTTAAATGATTGTTAGTAACCATAGCTGTTCTATGGACAGATAGGCAAAGTATACATTGGAAGGAGAAGGTGAAGAAAACACAGCTGCTAGTTCTTCTCCAGTCCATATTAAACTGGTAACATTACAACTGTTTCTTGAGTTAAATGTGCCCATTTGTCACCAAACTCCTATAGCCCCTTGGATCAATAAGTTGTACAGAAGAAACTCAACTAGCACATCTAGTCCTCAGGATCTTTCTATGGTCCTGAGCCTGCAGGGTGTTACTTACATTGGTATTTGATGCTGCCATTTTGCTTTTTAAGAAAAAGCAAAAGATAGATTCAACACAGTAAACTTCTTTTCTCCTTCCTCCTGTCTTTCATCAGTAGATGGAAAAGAAATGGGGAACAAATCCATTTGGGGACACTTACATTTCCCCCAGCCATGGCTTTTCCTGACTGCTGCCCAAGCTGGGTAGAGTTTAAATAGAACACATCAGTTGTTATTTCGAACTCTTCTCTATTATTCCTTATCTTGGGAACAAAGGAGAGAGTTAGATTGGATCCTCTTCTGCAGCTGCTTCTGTGCCTCACTCACCCTCTGCCTTTAGACGGGGTAGCATATCAGCCAGCGGTGGTCAAAAGAGTTGGTCCACCACGCCTTCACAAAGGGGCTACCCTGTCTCTTGGCCTCAAAGTCTGAGTGACTGAAAACTGCCCTGTCCTACTCTGCTGCTTCTCCCAACTTTTGCACCTTCGCTCTGTGAGTATCACAGTAGAAAGAGCTTGTGCTTGGATGGGCCATAAGGAAAAGGGCAGAGTTGCCAACAGGACGGAGCCCAAACTGTTCTATCTTCCTCGCTCTTCTGGAGGAACAGCATGTCAGATAGCCAGTCCTCTGGTTAGTCCATGGCCAGCCCCTCTTCTGCTTCCTGTCTTTTTGCTGAAGTGGCAAAGCTCAGAAGAGGAGATGCTCTGGGAGTAGGTGGGAAACATCTGGAAGCTTTTTGCCTGGTGAATACCTCCTGCCCGTTGTTGTCTTTTTTATATCCCTTCCAGAGGAAGGGAAAAGGCAAGCGGTTGAAGGTTTGGCTCCCTCTCCTCAGAGGTCTTCTGCTTCCCCTCTAAAATAAAAGTGGCGGTGTTAACTCCGCCGTTATTCTCCCCACTAGGTGTTGAACGTCACGCGCGGTCCAGTCCCTGGCTGTGGGAGGACATTGGCTGCTTCGGAAGAGGCGGAGTGGGGCGCGGAGCCACCGGGCAGGTGTGGGTCTCAGCCGGCGGGGGGCGGGGCTGCAGCGCTGGGCTCCTCCACGCGGGCTCCCGAGCGCCTTTGTGTCGAGGCTGAGGGAGAAGGGAGGCTAACAGCAGAGCAGCCACTGAGCAACGGGCGCCGAGCTTTAAATGAACATTCATAACGCGCGCGGGGAACGGCGGCGCGGGCTGGCCGGGGCCAAGCGCTTTTGGAGGCAGCGAGCGCGTCCTCTCGACTCGGGCAGGTAGGTCGGGCGCTGGAGCCCAAAGGGTGAGAAGAGAAAGAGAAAAAAAAGAGGAAGCTGCGCTAGGAAAGTGGCTCGGAGGAGCCAGGGGGCGCGTTTCTTTTGTAGCGAACGAGGCGGAGGAGAGCTGGAGACGGGACAGAGAGCGCTGAGCATCCCCGGGAGCCGAGGGGGAATGGCGCTCTTTCCGGGCTTTTTTTGGGGTGGGAAGGGGAAAAGGGGAGAGGGCAAGACGCCGGGAGAGTCGCCGGGGCGTTGAAAGTTGACCCACGTAGGGTCCCAGGGGAACAGAAAGGCAGTTTTTCAAGAGCCGAATCTGGAACCCATCACCCGGTGGCTTAACGCTGCTTTTGTGGTGTTGGCATTCCTTATTTCATTCTTTAGATTGCAGGAAGAGCCGTTCTGCCCTAGCCCGCTTCCTCGCATTGCCGTCTTCTCTTTGCGAGAGACTTGCACACCGAGCCCCTGCTTTTTTGCTTTGGTGGTACCAAGCATACAGCCGCTGTGCTGGCCAGTTTTTCAGCGGGCTGTCTCTGCGTGTGTTTGTGCGTGTGCGTGTGTGTGCGCGCTCGCTCGCTCGCGCGCGCGTGTGTTCTGTGTGTGTGTGTGTGTGAGAGAGAGAGAGAGAGAGAGAGAGAGAGTGAGTGTGCGCGCGGGAAGGCAAAGGAAGGGAAAGAAAGGAGGCATGGTTTTTGGAGAGGAAAACGATCATTGGTTGAGGGTTGTGTATTCTCATCCCCGGGGCATCTCGAACCTTGGAAAGATGGACAGGTAAAAAGGCAAGAGTTGCCGCTGTTAACAACACTGTTGCCAAATAAGAAACAAGTGTCCTGCTATCACTCAGGGATCCCATTAAACTATGTCGCAGTAATTTCTACCTGTGGAATCTACCTGTTCTGCAAGATTTAATGTGCAAAGGTTATGCCAGCAATAATATGTGGTATGAAACTGAGAATCAGGATTTTGCATTACTTGCTCTCCGGCTTTTCCTTGAATGTGTTAGAAATAAAACAAATTTCGGTTAGGGTTTCTGCAAATAAGCTAGCCATTGGTTTGCATGAAGGTTATTTAATTACTAGGTAACTATTTAATTACTTCTAGGAGGCAAAAATTAGGAAGTGAATGTTAACAGGATAAACTGCATTGATGCGTATAAGATTTTTGTAAACAAAATGAAAAACAAAAGTGATTTGAAAAAGAGCTGACACGTTGTTGTTTTTCAAATACTGTTTCTGATGACACTTCTTTAGTTCATGGAAGCTAACATTTTGGACTGTGATTCTGCTTTGGCTGCTGTTGTTGCATTAAGAAGGATGGTTTTCCATAGGGAAACTGGAGGCTTTATTGAGAGAAAACCGGGTTGTACACAAAGATTTGCCTTTTCTTTATCTTGATTGCTGCCTGCTTCTATTTTCTTCCCATTTACACTCTGTCATGTTGCCTTGCACACAGTGGTATCAACCATGACATAATGCTTGGAAATTGCTTTCGTAATGAAGGTTACTGAACAAGCTTTTGCCCCCAAATCAGTAGATTCATTCTTGTTCCCCCTCTTCCTTTAAAGGTAGAATTCTTTCCAACCATGAACTTTAACCATGTAACCTAACCTTAATTTGTCTGTGGATCAGTGAATTGCAGAAATAATTATGGATTTAACCAAATACACATGACGCCTTTTGCCAGCAAAATTAATATACTAATATAAGATCTCCTTTTATTTTCATATAAATTGCTCTTACTCGGGATTAAGTGTCATTGAACTCAATAGGACTTACTTTGTTGTAAGCCTAACACTGCATGTAAATTAAAGTGTTTTAAAAGATTCTAGTTAGGTTCCAATTATTCCACTTTCTGAAAGCAAGTATTCTCATCAGATAAAGAAACATTAATATAATGTTAACATATACATTACATTTATATGAAATGATATGTTAAATATAATTAAATGAACTAATTAATCATAATTAAACTGCCTAACAATTAGACATATTTCCATTCCATTACTATTTATAAATATTATTTGGGATGAAGAAGTCAGTGAAAATGAAAGGATCCATGAGGTGATTTTGGACATTTTCTCTTAAATGGAATATCAGGAATTTTAATATTTAACATGGTAATTCTGAAATTATAATAATAGAGAATGCTTTGTTCATTTAGTGTAGTTAACACTGTCATTAGTGATCCAAAATAATATATTTTAACTAGAATTAAATGTACATACACATAAGGATTTCATACTTTGATTACTTAAATGTAATAATGTATATTGAATATGCCTCCCCTCTTAATAATGTTTGATAAAGTATAATTATTATTAAAATTAATACACATATTCTCATTTCTATAGCAAAAAGTGTTTTCTGAATTTTCCCTGAGAATAAGCTCTATTAAAATCAATGTGAGGTACTTGTATATTAAACTATATTAAACTTGTATATTAAAACTGTGCTGTCAGTGAGTGAAACAATATAATATCTACAAATGAATTAGTATACGTGGGGCATGTAGACTTTTATTTGTGGCATTTTAACACATTGCCATCTCTTATCCATGGTGATTAACATAGGATTATATAAAATCTTATTAAACACCTTAAAAATTTACATCTGCAAAAAAAGAAGATATTTCAAATCCATATCTATTTTGAATTAGGGGGGAAATTGTGATAATGCATTTATAACTAGCTCATGATGTATTTAAGAGCAATAATTTCTGCTCATTTACTGTCTTTCTTCTGCATTGGAATATATTTAAATATCATGAACAGAAATGAGTGAACTTTAAAGAAAATGAGGACAGGAATAGATTGCAGGCATATAATCTATGCAATTTATATCCAGATAAAGAATGACAGTTGTTTTTCCCCGCACAAATTAATCTCTTTAGGGCAAAAATATTCTAGAATTACTGTTTCGTCAAGTGAAATATAGTTGAGACTTATTTTATAGGATGTTATAAAATGATCAAGACAAGTATTAACCCAGATTAAAAAAAACAACTTTTAAAATCTGTTGATGCCAGCAGTTATGATGTAATAATGCATACGTTTTCCTCATTAAATTCATAGGATCTCAATGTGTTTATCCCTCAATGGATCACATCAATAGCTCTTTATTAGATTTCTTTCTGGAATATTGGTCATATGTAAATGAATGTATAATCATATATACAGTTTGTGAGTAATTCTTTTGTTTCTTTTTGCTTTGCTGGATTTCATTATAGGCAAAACTAATTGCGGGAGCTATTCTTGTTTCAAACTGTTAATCAATTTGTGTTTTAACTTAAATGTACAATGCAAACAAATATTTGCAATGTTATTAGCTGTCATAAGGTATCTACTAGAATTGGAGACAGACCATGCATCCTTCTAAGTTGACCAAGGAAGAACGAAGTACATCTTAATAATAAATTTATTCAAAACACAATCTTTTCCTATTGTTTTCTTCCTATTGCCCAGTGTTCGATCACAAAAGTAACAAATTACTAATTTTGAACATAAAATTATAATATTTCTCCACTTAATTTCACTTAAAAGTTCTGAAGTACATGCCCCTATTACTGAAAAATTGTTTCTGCTTGGAAGGAATGCCTGGTGTACAGGATTAAAATTCTGAGAAATCGCTGAAAAAGTAAACATACAGGAAGAGATTATTTATTGTTCTCCTGATATGTAATTTGAGAAAAGTATATGAAATAGCACTTAAATATCAAATAACCGAATTAATCTCTAATTATGACTGCAGTTTCATTTAAATTGTCAATTATCTATGATGTAATATTTAAATACATTAGTATTAGTTTAAATCTTAAATATCCTTTCCTTGAGACTTAATTTCAGTAAACTATAACATTTATTTCAAAGAAACATATGTCATGTAGAGATAACATTAGTATGGTAGTATAATGTGAAATATCAGGTTACTTAAACATGGTACCCATCCATGCATTCTATTCTTGACCAGAAAAAGGAAGTTGACTAACTCATGGCAAATAAATTTGTATTGCTTCCTTTCACCTTTTTAGAGAGATCCAGCTCTATGTAGAAGGTCTGTTATTTACTGGAAATGTTTCCCCAGATTGTTTCTGCCTGTTATTTTTAAATTTAATTTTGCCTACTTCACAGAAGTTTGGTCTTGTACTCCATAAAAATGTTCAAGGAAAGTGTAATACAAGTGCAGTGTGATGCAAGTACATTATTATAAATGCCACTTTTTCAGTGGGGATAGAAAATGGGATATATGAGAGGATAGAGCTACAGGGCTCCTCCCACAAACGACAGCAACAAATAAGATGTTTCCATATTGAAGAAATGACATAACATGAAGACCATAAACATCTTCTTCAGCATGTTATTTCCAATTTATCTGAAATATCACATTAGAGTAAGGTTTTATATAGAAGCAGGATGACAGCAGTGCAAAGAAACTATATGACAAAACAGTTCTGCATGTCAGAACAGACTGAAAAATAATAATTTTACAGCAAAGTATTTTGCACAATGGTACAATACTGTAGTTTCTATGTCACATTTTATAAATAAACCAGATTAAGAAAGAGTTGCATTTGATCTACACATTTTAAAAACACAGTATATGTGACATGATGATGGTGATGATTGTAGCTACATAACTGTAGCATGATTTTTTTGACTTAAATACGTTGGTAAGACTTTGATTGTTGAAATTTAAGTCTATAATTCTGCAAATGCTTGCAATTGAAAATGTCTCATATGGAACTGAAAGACCTTACTTTTGAATAAACATTTATAAACTTACCGTTATTATATAGATTTAGTATAACTATCATTTATGGTCTATAAGATTTCACAATTACCATAGGTAAATAATTCAAATAATATATTATTCTTTAAATAACATTGTTCATCAATTCATCCTTTTATTTTAAACAAATTTCATCAATTTGGAGAATCTCATCTTAAATGAAGTTATTGATATCAGTATTAAAAGATTCTTCCTTGATATAAACATAAAGCATTTAGAAAACTGCTCAAATTGTAATTTGCTACTGTTATCTAAAAGAAAATCATTGAATAACTTTAACCCATACCTAATTTCACACCTGACAGTAAATGTAAACTCTATCAGATTACCTGTATTATGCTCATGTACTGTTTACAAAAGTTCCTAAAGCAAGTATATAAATGAAATAATATGGTATAAAGCACAGTTATTTAAGACAAAACTAATACCTAATTAGAAACTTATTTGACAATTATCCTGAGCTTCTAACTCAGTTACAAAATTCTATCAGTAGTGTCGTTTTATTACTGTCTGCATATTATGAAAATGCAAGATGGAAGTAAAATATGGATTTTAACTGTGGGGTAAATTCATGCTTTTCAGGAAAACACCAATGATGTCATCATATTTCATTGACATAGTGTTTTTGTTAAAGAAATTGTCATAGCCTTTAGTAAGAGAAGAATAATTCAGAACATTAGAATGATGGTTAATTCATCCATCTGACTGGAGATTTTTGCTTGATGAATGATAATAAAAGATGTAATTGGGACAGCATAAGTAAAGGTCATTGCTAAAGACAAACAATGAAATAATGATGTTTTGTGCCAATATGACATTCTGTAGATGGCAGCCAAAGTTAATTGTAAAGGGTACCTTTACAAATACTCTATGAAGGGCGTGCATTTATTTTTGTATTTACAAGAATATTTTTAGCCAACACAATGGTATTTAAATCTAAAAACAAAATTTTCAGACTGCCTTAATTTCCTTTTAAAAAATACGTAAGCTCTTACATAGTGGTATAAAAGCAAAGAAATTGTATCTGATTTTATGTTAATTTCAAAGGCTTAATGTCAAAATAAAATTACAAAATAAAATTAATAGATCAGCTAAATTTTGCATTCATGCTTTTTATTATAAATTCTTAAAAAGAATTTATTAAACCAAGTAGCATTTTTTCATTTTGACATATTGTTTTTCTGTTGAATAAAATCAAGTACAAATTAGAATTTTAAAATGTATTTGAAACATCCATACAAATGAAATATTGATATTTTTAAATAATTAACTGCTATGTAAGTAAAATCACAATGAGACTTAGATTTGTCTTTCTTATGAGAATATGATAAATTCAGTTCTATTTTCCAACTCAAGCATAGTGTTTATATTTAATATAAGGTCCATTGTTAATAAGTGGTGTTGTAATGGTCAATTTGACAGGTTCATCCATAACAAAGTTATATAATCTGTAGTGTAAATGGTGCATTACAAAGATCATGTGATGTCAATAGCAACATTTTGATGATGTTAAAAATACTAAAACCATGAACTAAAAATTCTTGTCTGTTATGAATTTCTAAAATTTATCAATATAGACACGTTATCACATAGAATGCAGCTGACTTTTCTATTTTTATCTTATCTAGGAGAAATGTGCAGGATGGTCTATTTAGATTTGAGACAATTTATGATTTCCCCAGATGTTTCAGTTGTGAATTAACCCTTTTGACATTTAGCAAGAGCATCCATTAAAAGAACTGAAAGGTTGTGGTCTTCTCTTCCCCCTCCTCTTCCTCCCCACCTCCTCACTTTTTGAAAAACCTCTTACATGGGAGGGGAGGAAATACATAAGCACTGTGACTTGGTGTGGTAACTAAATTAATTTCCCAACAACTGATGGTCCCAATGTAATTTAATTAATTTTCTCTAATTAAAATATTTTAAAGTCTTCTGCCCATTCTGTTTAACATATGTATTGTTTATATTTTGTTGTTAATTGTTACCACCCATTTTAGTATTAGATTATTATACAAATATAATTAAAATACTGATATTGTATATTTTTATCCCAAAGATCATTGGACCCATAAAAAGCATTCTTATTTGTATTCTATAAGCTAATATGAGATAATCTCAGAAAAGGAGACTTTTTAAAAAAATTATGCTCCTGTGGAGTATAAATGGAATAAATAAACATATTTATTTATTTATTTATTTATTTATTTATTTATTTATTTATTTATTTATTTATTTATTTATTTATTTATT
>JANHFL010001806.1:119657-145327 GCA_032468155.1 Oxyrhabdium leporinum | reverse complement strand
CCAAACCTATGGGTAAATATTGTGATATTAAAAATATGAAGTCTGTTTTGAATTATATTCCAAAATATTCCATGTTTTATGGGGATTTTAAAAACTTAGGAAAATGGATGTTATCCGTATCTTTGGGTGGGATCTGGTCCAGAAGGTGGGAGCTGTGACAGAGAAGCCACCATGTTTCCTGGGTCCCACACAATGGCAACATTTAATAAAAGAGACCTGGTGAGAAGGGACAGTAGGAGCAAGCATATTAGGCAGGAAGAAACAATGGGAGACTTGCAGTACTGAAGTGATCTCCAGTTATCTCATGCACAGCAAAAAGAATTATATTAACAAACTAACAAGACTCCTAGAGTGTCTATGACAAATGATCATTCAATCTTTGAAGAACTCTACTAAGTTCTTCACTTCAGGTGGCAACCTGTTCACATAGCTCATACAGTTAGGCAACTCCTACTGAACGTAGCCTGAAGTACTTTTCATTGGTTCCGATTCTGCCTTGTGAACAAAATAAGTCTATTCTCTTTTCAATATGACAACTTTTCAGTTCTTCAAACAGAAGTAGAACCATTCATTAGCATTATTTGGACATGATCATTCAACCAATTGCAAGTCTTTTTAACAATAGGACCATCTTGTCCACATTTTAACATTTTATTAAAGAAAATTTCATTCAGGACTGTTGAAGAATAAGTACTGAGGTCCAAGTACTCTCTGCAGCATTCTCTTAACCTACTAAGGTAATAATTCTATAAAGAAAATGGATTTGCTCTGGCATTGAAGCAGACACATACTGGTTCCTTCTCATTGTAGCATATCTATCAATGTTCAGAAATGCTTTTCTATTATTATTAATATAAAACTTAATTTATAGAAATAATGACATTAAAAGAAAAGACATTTTCTACAGAATGATAATTGTCTGTATTCAATTTGTGTCACTCTATGGCCAAATGCTGAACACCCAAAGGCAAATATAAACTTTTTTTCAGTGCAGACTTATAGAAGGTATTAATAAATATGCACAGATATCACAAATGAAAGGGTAGCAGATTTTAATTAATTACGTCACCTTTTATTGTTATTTCCGCAGTCAAGAAAACATTAGTAAGCAATCACATAAAATTCTCAAAATGAAGTTGCTTGCACAAGTTTTTAATCATGTAAACAAAGCACAAACTTCTTTTGCATTATTCCACATATATTACACACACACATACATTAACAAACTTTATTGGTATCAGTATTAATAATGAAAAAGGAATTTAGTACTTACCTACAGTAATGAACTGGCACCAGTACAAAATAACAATCAATATTATGATGGAAATGATAGAGTATCTCTCCACAGGCTTAAACCAAGGTACTATAAACAAAACAAATACAGTACAATTTCAGGAATGTCTGCACATTTATAATATATTTCACATATTTCTGTGCTGACCTTTTGGACATTTCTTTATCATTAAGCAGAAAAAGTCAAATTATTCACAGTACAATTGTTCTAGGTTTCCACAGTAAAAGCATAGTAGGATTGCATATTTCATGATATCTTAAATAGCTTCTGTTAGAAGATTCTCCATCTAACTAACAATGCTCTATATTTAGGGGGCAAGGTTTCTTGAAATCATCCATCCTGAAATGTGCCACTTCTCTACTAGTGTCTGCCTATCCACGACACATAATCTAATAAACACACTTAATGTAATACACTTGTGTTTATTACATTCAACTTACAACTTTTAGTGATTTCTAGCATAATGTAAGTAAGAGCAGTTACTAAAAACTGAAGCAATATTGAAGGACTGGCAGCACTTAACAATACCTATGGCATTTTCAAGTGGCATTTGAAAAATATTCTCAAAATAGTTCACAACGAAACCAAGATAAGCAGCTCACAAAGCAAAGCAGACCTTTGTCCTAACATGCAATCTATTGCGGACAAAAGCAAGGCTTAAGAAAACAACTCATTGTCATTTCTATTGCCTTAGTTCAAACCATGGAAAAACCCAGTCTTTCAGTTGTGTTTAAAATTATCATCCTAGTACTATCATCGTAGTTTCTGGAAATCTGTCCCAGATGTTCTTGCACATTTTTATTTCCTTCACCTTCCTGCACAGCCGCAGACTTTTCTTCTGAGAATTAGCATTCTACATTCTACATTCTATCAATTGCAACTTTTGCATCATAGAGGCTTTGTAATTTTCCACTTGTGACCTTAAACTGTAACTTGTCATGGCATTAAAAAGCACCTTCAATAAATATTTGGATGTAAATGTAAAAACACCAGCCATTGAAGACATCGAACACATTCTTTTTGGCTGCAAACTGTAATCTGCAGAAAGGGCTGCCTTCTTAAATTCTTATTTAAAATTTAAAAATTATTGGGGTACCCAAGAGTGTTACTTTTTTTATCTTCCATAGCATTAGTAAGACTGCACTCTTTATTTCAAAGGCTGTTTCGAAGATTTTAGAGATAAAACTTACTATAAGCATGCTCTATTTTTTATGCATTTGTATTTTAGTTTTATATAGTTGATATGGTCAAATGACTTAATCAGTAAAGACTCCATTCCATTCCACAATTTTAACAAGAGAAGGAAAAAAGAGTAGAATCTTTGGATATCCTTTCCAAACATAGTGCTACATCCTTCCACAGAACATAGTAGCAGCGCCCAAGCTAAATCTACTGTGCTGCCCAAGGGTTGGCAAAGTAAGCCTTACCAATTCTCTGCTGGCACAGGTATCAGGGGATACCAGGCACTTCCTGCAGGAACCGAGTAAGGTTTCTGCATTTCCTCAATTGCAGAGTTTGACTTAGTTAATGTGGTAGTATATGCTATTCATACCACAAACTATGATTGGGTTAAATATGCTTTCTGAATTAAAGAAGTAATATGTTGATCACCCAATTCTGGTATTACAATATTGTGCACATTATGATCCCATTCTTAATTTCTTTTTAGTAGCAGCTGTGAAATCTTAAGAAGAAAGGCTGATGCAGTTGCCATGCTGACTGAAGTGGGAGGACTAATTCAGGAAAACTGTCAGAACGAGTGAACAAGCCTTTTATGCAGCTTCATTTTCCAGATATTCTTCTTACCGCATTCTGATGAAATATTTAGGCAGGCTGTAAGGGGGAAAAAAAACAAAACAGGGACAACTCTAATTTCTATGTTTGGATATATTATGCCATGGTTAACATTAGGTACAATTCATTAGCCCACTGAGCTTCCCACCGTACTTTGTTGCTAGAAAAACATGGCCCGCCTTAGGCTCAGATAAACGTATAATCTTCAACTTGTCAAACTACAGTTTGCTTCGACTTCAAATCTACTATTTTCTTTTAAAAAAAGGAAACTGATATCTGGAAGTGGGCTACTGTTACATTAACTGAAGCTATCTCCATTTAAATCCTTTTAGAACGTCACTTTTTCACTTTACTTATCTTGTTTGTTGATCTAAACCTACCACCAAGTTAATCTGTGCAAAATTCTGGATCAATGTATAGATTCAGGCCCAATTTTCTGCAATGTTCTAAATTTATCTCAAATACTTACAGAATTGATGTTACCACAGTTTTCTTACTATCTAATTCTTTTTCTATAATATCATGTATTCCAGGAAAAAAGCAAAGACCCTTAAATAAACTACAACAATAGATGAAAGATACAAAATATTTAAGAGCAAGGGAAGTGGAAGAGGGGACCAGCTTCTGTCTACCGTGTTTCTCAGAAAGCATGACCCACCCCCATAATAAGCCCAACCCTACTTTTTGGGGGGTAGGCCTAATATTACGCCTACCCCAAAAATAAGCCTGGGGGGATGGGTGTGACCATCATGAGTAGTGACGTGGGCACGGGGGGGGTTGACTGTCCGGCTGCAGCTGCAGCCCACTGGCCCCTTGGGGCAGCACAAATACCGCTTTTGCTCTTCTCTTTCTCAGTGCAGCGCTTCTGCTTGTTGGGCCGCTTCCCTGAAGCCGGCAACTCCACGGCCAGCTGCTTTGCTTTTTCCCTCTTTTTGGGAGGCTTTTTGGGAGGCTTGCAGGAGGCTTTTTGGCAAACAGGAGGAAAATGGGAAGGGAGAATTTTCCTGCCTGTCATCTATTCCTCAAGCTCAGCAGAGACTGAGGGAAGGATGGCAGGCAGGAAAATTCCTCCTCCCCATTTTCCTCCTGTTCGCCAAAAAGCCTCCATTCTGAATGCTGAAGGTTCGGAATGGAGGCAATGGTGCGTCCAGCTCACCGAGTCTGGCCTGCTGTACCTAAACAAAAGTAAGGCCACCTCAAAAATAAGCCCAAGTGCTTATTTTCAAGTCTAAAAGAAAATAAGACTCGGTCTTATTTTCTGAGAAACACGGTAGTTAAGTTAACAGCTAATACAACTAGGTTACATTTTAACTTGCTTTTTTGCAGCCAGCTGACTTTTGTAGTGCTGACAAACTATCAGGCAGCACTTTTACATTAGTCTTTTTCTCACTATTACAAGTATTTCCATAACACTGCCAAACTTTTGACTCAAAATAAATTAACTTTTCTTCTCATAAAACAAGTACGTGGATTCCTGCCAGCCCAAAACATCATAAATGTATTGGATTCAAATTTCTGTAAGTGAATGGTCTTTTTACTATTTTACAAGAGGGAATTATCAAATCAAGACACTATAAATTCTTATTACTAAGGTGACAGCTATTACATAATGAAATACAAAATCACTCGTTTTCTCAGGCAACTGGTATTCCTATTTTTCTCCAACAATTATTTAAGGCACCAGCTGCAAGTTGAAATGAATGGAAGTGTTTTCCTGAGAATAATATTATTAAACTTTGGTATGTTGCTCAGAATCCTTTTTTAGTGGACTGGGTTGTTGTTTTTTTTAAAATATAGAAAAGACACCAAAGATTATACAATTGTACATTATTATGTTTTCTAATTAATAGAAGTAAACTAATAATGATAGTATGTATATGTATACACACACACGTACACATGTATGTATGTATGTCTATAAGAATAAATGTTATATCCACCCCTATGCTATTATGCAAACATTTCATAGCTAAGAACTGACCTCTCCAATTAGTAGAAGGGTGCAGAATAGAGAATCAACTCACTCATGCCATTAGGCCTGGATTTGTTTTTGTTTTAATCAATTGTGCCTATATTTTATTTTATTTGTTTACTAATCAAATTTATATAGTCATCCATCTCAGCAAAAGTGGGACAGCATAGCATAATATTTAGAGTAGTTTATAATTTTAGAGACTATATAGCACTGTACATTTCTTTCAATCTCAAAATGGTGCAAACGTTTGCCATCTATTTTCAGCAAATTATGGGAATATTTTTTTTCAGAGTGGGGGACTGCAAGGAAACATCCTTTCTCATATTTCTACTTATACCTATATCTTTGATTTAAGGGTCATAGGGAAGCTGAAAGCATAATCAGCAGCAGATTAGCTCTCAATATCACAATTTCTTGCAGGTTCTGAACAAGCCTATGAAAATGAATATAACATTTCCTTTTTCAAGAAGGTTGTACAATTGTGCGAAGGCTGCTATAATCACAGTAGCAATCCTACCAGGTTGGAAATCAGCTATATCCAAGAGTATTATAAGCACGCCAGCCCGATTTTTTTCAGGATGTTTGCTGCAGTCATGGCTATCATTCTGGCAGATAGTGGTATCCTCTGCTACTTGCTGCTGATAATATTGTTGGTTATCATGATGAAATTGCGGGTACCTGGCACACCACATATGTTTCTATACCATCAGGCCCCCAGGGAGGATACCTTCTCCCACTGCTGCCATCCTGGTGAAGTGGAAGACTGCTAGCATATTCATTTCAAATAGGTAACCCAATCTTGGAACAGCTTATTAAATGACCAAAACTATATCTGATTTTTTTCTGATGTGTCAACAACATTCACAATTAAAATCACATGATAAAATTATTGTATTTGAAGAGAATTGCATAGTCTTGCAAAGCTTTAGAAGATTTTTGAGAGATCTGCATCAATAGGACTGAAGAATAGCTTTCAAGAGATGTGCAGGTTTTCCATAATTTGGGTTACAATTTAAGAGTGCTTTTTTTAAAATTGACACCATGGTTTGGTACATAATTTTCCCTTTGGCACTAGGTCTTTTAATGAATGCTTGAAGCTTTTTCAAGTTTTCTGAATAACCCATTACATGGTTTCAAAGCCTACATCGGAAAATATTATGCTTGGAAATGTGTAGTTTACTTTGATTTAGGTTTTTATATACTGATATTTAAGTATTGTCTTTTGCTAGAGAATGATCAGGCAGGAAAAGCATTACATCTTCCTTTAGAAAATTTTGAATATTCTTGAGTTTATATTGGATAATTTTCTAGTTCCTTGTAGATATGTTGTACCATAATCTTGAATCTTAGCCATCTTAAAATATCTTACTGCGTTCTGGGGCCTAACCTATTAATTATCAACAACAATGCTGCAGGAGTTTATTAAATACCAGCAGATTTTTTTTAAATCTACCATTAAGTTTGAACCATCAATGCATCTCTTGATATTACCACTAGCTGGCAGTGGAGCAATGATTGGATTTTATTGCTACAAATAAGAAGGTGTGTTTACTGATTATCAGAACAAAATAAAACAAAATTGTTTATATTTGGTAAAAGATCATCTACACTCCAAAATAAATAAGTGTCCATTAATGTTACTGTAAAACCTTTTTGAGCTAAGGTGTCAATATATACAAGTACAACAAGCTCCTGCATATTGATTCTTTACTTTTTTAGTGAAAGTAAATTTGACTACTTTGCACTGCATCTATTGCTAAAGGAAGCCTTATCTGCTTATTCTAAGTGACATGTACTAAGGCCAAGAAATTTAACAAAAATAACCACTTATTAGCCAAGGAGAAGCTGTCTTTAAACTACAATGAAGCTTTTAAAATTTAGTTTAAATGCAAACCAATAACAATTTGTCTAAAAAAGGAAGCTGTAACACTAGGGTAATCACAGGCTTGAAAGCCAGAAGAATACAATTCACATTCAGAATGGAGAATAGCGTTTTCAAAGCTGATTATATGGTTTATGCATAGACGTTTCCTTCAAATAAATGGATCTATAGAGGATGAGCAAAGGAAAGCCATTCCATTCTAACCAAAAGCTGGAGTCAATCAAGGAAATGCAGGATGATTACTGCAGCAAGAATTTGTCTGATATGCAAAAATGCAAGTATGCAATGTATTGTTTATCATCCCTGTTTATGAAAAATGAAGGTATTACAGAAGCGTTCCCCCAAAACTGTGCACAATTGCAATTGCAATTGCTAAGCTCTTCAGTTATCTTATTTTATTTTGGTAGAACACAAGAGAAGCTGGGGAAGAAAAAAGAAATTAGCATCCTTTTCTAGTGACTGATCCTTTCACTAAATTGCACTGTAATTGTAAATGAACAGCTCCTGATATCCAGTTCTCTGTGATTAGATGATTGATCCTTCAGTCACTCCATCCCATTGCCTCCCTTCCCCACTCTGCACTCAGATTTTTTAAAAGAAGGGAAATAAAAATAGCTGGTGCTCCTGGTTTTGTGAAGACTGTTTTTGCTTTTCTGCAGAACTGCAAGGCTCATATTATTATCCGTTCACAATAATGGGAAGTCACACCTGCCTGTATTTTACTTCTTATGTACTGAATTTTTCTGAAGAACCTAGGATGTCTTAATGTATCAGCATAGTCTCCCTCAGTCTCCCCAAAACAGCCCCAGAAATACAAAGAAATCCCACAGAGTAGGAGCACGTTCACAGGGCAAGGTCCAGGGTTCCAAGTCCAATCCACAAGGCAGAGTCCAGGCAAAAGGCACGAAACAGGTCCCGTGCAAGAAGCAATTCCAAAGACACAGTGAAGAAACTGTTAACTGCAGTCCACAAGAACAGGGCTAGGTTTAAACAAAAGGCTAAGAGCAATCTTCCAAGCAAGGCAAGTTAAACAGCAACAGGCACAAGTCATAGGCAGCTCTCCATCTGGTTGACCACCTCCCCCAATGGGACAGCATTGTCTTCAGCCTCTGGCATGCTTTCCCTGTTGGACAATCCCAGTTCCAATTCTTCCTCCTCCGAACCGGGCTCTGATGGGGCCATGACCCTCTTGTTTGCTGGTATTAAAGGTATTATTGCAGTATATAAGCTATTCCAAGAAAAAAAGTGCATTTTGCAAGTGACTGATGCCAATTTTGTCAATGTCAATGGTGTTCAAATGGTGCTCCAGATGTTTTGGGATTGCTTCCAAGGAATCTACGTACAACTACTGGTACATGTGTAATAAAGTTCTGAAGGGTATAAAAAAGAGGCATCCTCAGATTGCCCACCTTAACTGAAGAGAGGTATGAATCACTGTCCATTCACACATGCTCAGACAGTGGAAAACAAAACAAGCACAACCTTTCAGGGGCTCCTGCTCATATCTGTTATCATTATTACTGCTCTTCAAGATTTCATTCACAGAGCTGATGGATAAAAACATTGGCCAGCAATGGAAGTGAACACCTTTTCTTTATGGGTTATTGCAAATCTAATTTTCACAATGCCATCTCAAAGAAGAAGATGCTGAGGAAGCAGCAGGAGCTGGTGGCCAATCAGTGGGTGAACTGGTAATAGAGTAAACCATGTCACCAGCAGTGAGTGAGATTGTCCTGGCCCCTCTGGGATACTGGAAATCTTGACGGCTGACCTGCAATGCTGATTCCTGATGCTGGGCTTGAACCTCCGTGGAATTCTTCAAACTTCTGATTTCTCCTGTTTAACTAGAAACTCAAGAAACACAGGTGTCTCTCTCAAGATAAGAAAAACATTGTATATTCGATGTGAAATCTAAAGAGAATTATAAGATAAAAGAGAATGGGACAAGTATCTAGCACTGAAAAGATTATTCCCCGTGAAACGTATTGAATTGTGACAACTAGTGTATGAATATATGAATAGACCATCACAACGTATATTTCATTTTGCACCATTATTTTGTATTGATTCTTTTAGTTAACAACTGGCACACACAACACATGTACAGATATAAATCTATGGAAATTGAAATTATTTACATTTTTTAATGGACTATTGTGCCTCACTTGATCGATGTCTGTCAATTTATTTTATCTAGAGTAGCAGTTGATTGTTTTGATATTTGTATTCTACTCTTATTTCAGATAGTTTTATGCCATAGGCATGCTGATAAATATCCACGTATTCCTGAAAATAGGACTGTATTCTTCTTTCCAGTTATGTTAATGATATAAAGAACCAAATTAGGAAATATTGACTTTTCTTCCTCAAGATTGTTAATGTAGGCTAATTATTTTCTCTATATGTCCTGTACAGATATCAAGATTAAGAGATTGTATTATGATAATACTTTAAAAAAAACTTTCTGAAAATTATGGTTATGGATTTTGGTGAATAATATCAAAGTACCCAAGACAGATTTTTTTTTCTTCTGTCAATTTTGTTTGATACTTGGAGACTCTGTAGACAAGTCCCTTCAGTTTTCTTGGCAAGTTTTTCAGAAGTGGTTTGCCATTGCAAACCTAAGGGCTGAAGGAAAGTGATTTTAATCCAAAATGACCCAGCTGGCTTTGTGCCTAAAGTGGGATTAGAACTCGTGGTGTCCCTGTTTGTAGTCTTTCACCTTAACCACTACACTAAATTGGCTCTCACTTGATAGATAGAAATTGATAGTTTATTTTTACTGATATTTAGATTTCACAACTTGTTTACTGGCATTGGGACTTGTATTATATATAGTACTTAAATGAACAATAATAGTTTATCAAGATTATAGCATTTAATTAATGGTCACCAAATTCAGCCAAATTCAGCCAATGTTGCATTTATTGAAATCAGAATATATACCATCTCTCATTTAGGAAAATATAGAGTTTGAATATGGTTATATTTAAGATTTGAACTAAAACTAGGTTTTAGAGGCATCTATTCTTTCTAAGGACAGAGGCTGCAACATGTTTTATTCACTCACTAGTTATTTCTAGAATGTTTAATTAGATATCTGACAGATTAATTGGATAGATTTGGGGAAATTCCCTGATGATCATGCAGGTTACTTAACCTAGATGGTCTCTGGCATAAGGTGATGAAGAGATCTTTCAACAAGGTTGCTCCTCCAAGACCGTTTTCCAACTGTAAAGGCTCCTTGCAGTTTATTCTTTAGCTTTGGGAAATAAAACAGATGAAAAAATACCTAGAGCACTGATAGCATATGACCACATGAATGTAACTGGGACATGCCCAGGTTCATGCTTATACTGTGATGCCTATCCAGGGATGTGTTAGATCTATATCCCACCAGGCTCTTTTAGGTGGATGGGTGGTGGTGGGTGTTTGGATTCAGTGAATGTCTCTCTGGAGGAAGGAGGTTTAGCATTTAGCAGTAGCACTTAGACTTGTATACCACTTCACAGTGCCTTACAGCCCTCTCTAAGCAATTTACAGAGTCAGCATATTGTCCCCAACAATCTGGATCCTCATTTTACCAACCCAGGAAGGATAGAAGATTGAGTCAGTCTTGAGCCAGTCAGAATCAAACTGCTAGCAGTCAGCACTGTGCCACCGAAGCTCTTTCACAGTTTGAAAGAAACAGTATTAGATTCTTTTGAATATTCACCTGTACTGCATAACTTCCGTCCTATCCCCAGCATTTTCTTTCTGGGGATCCCTTCTAGTCCTGTTATCACTTCTTGGCAGCATTAAACATCCTGCTAACTTTTCATCTAAGACTGAAGAAAATGGGGAAGGTCTTCCCTTTTTAAATACGCTTTCAATGCCTCAGATGTGTCAGCTATTGTGTACTTTTACAGTAAACTGAATTTCAGTGGTGGTAAATGAGACAACTGGACTGCCTTTTTGTTGGTCTACTATTGTAGATCAATAAACTGCTGTATATAGTTCAGCAACTTGGGACTGGATATCATATTTTTTTAAAAAAATACAGTACTTTATATGTAGCTTCTGAAAACAAAATTACAAAGCATGGTTTTAAATGAAACAAGAAATATAAACGCATCAGCCAATTAGATGTACTTCCTAAAATTAAGATATTATAGAATGTTTATTATTTCATCTTTCTTTGTAAATATATATTGTTTAACCTTTATTATATTTATTTATTAAATTTGTATACTGCCAATGACTCTAGGTAGGTTCTCAATTATATTCTGGGCTATTGATGGAGAGAAAGCATATTCTCCTTTCACTCAATTTGCCAGATTGTGTTTGAATGGATTTCATGTGAAGAAATTTTTTGGGGACAAATCAAACATAGAATTTGATAAATAAAAATTCACTTTTTTTATTTGTCAGAGTAAGTGTTCTCTTTGGGGACTAAGTTATCTAGCCTTTGTTTTGTTTATTATTTGAAAAAAATGTTCAGATACTTGATGAAGTCACAGACAATGTGAGGCCAATGCACATTAAAACAGTAGGTGTCTGGTTCTAAGAAATACTCAATGCTTAAAATTGGCTCTTTGGACTTATATAAAGTATGCATTTAATTTGTTTGAAATTTGACTCTTTGGACTTATATAAAGTATGCATTTAATTTGTTTGAAATTTGACTGGGTGCTCCGGCGTATATTTCCTTATTTTGGAAATAACTGAAATAACTGAAAACCTAAGCCAAATTCTATCTGGATATAGTTTAAAAAAGGGGCTAGTATGGTATAATCCTACAGAACAGTCTATAAACAACAAAGAGGGAGACATGAGTAAAGGCAACCAAACTTAAAGTGACTCTTCTACAAGAAAATTGCAATGGAGCTTCATAGTTTAGGGAAAACTTGTAAGAGAATATGATAGAATTGTATAAACTTACACATCATACAAAGGAAACAGATAGTATTTGATTCCTTACAATACAAGAACCTGGGATAATGTAATGAAACTTGTGTGGAAGATTTAGGGAAGACAAAAAGAAACAGCTAATTGTAACCTTCCATTCTCATGATTTATCAGTTAACTACTCTGAAATGTTCCGTATTTCTTCAATGATCTGTCAGCTGCTAAAGTATTAAGACAAATATAAAAGGATTTTCATTCCACTAAGCACCTTTTGGGTAATATGTGTTTATAGGTCTTTTACATATATCCTTTCTTTTTGGATCACACACTATTTTGGCTATGTCAAGGATTTTGAATGTTTATCTCTCAAACAAATATTAGCTTTAGCTAATCTATCTAGAGATGTACTAATATTAGATGTTTTTCTTTAGAAAAACAAAAGCTTCTTTGGTAAACAGCTATAATTTTACAATGTTTTAAAAAAAAGCTTGAGAAAGCATTGAAGTCTCTACCACTGATGCCTTCCCTGAAGCTGCTTAAGTCTCATGAGAATAAATAACCTTGTGAATTGCCTATTAATTAGAGTTGGAAGCATTGATAACTTAATAACTGATTCTAATTTAAACCAATTGACTCTTCATTGTGGTTCTACAGTGTAAATCCTCTTGAAAGTTATTTACAAATATTCAAGTAGGTTAAATGAACTTGCACTACCACTGTGTCTTGGAGAAGACTAAACCGATAGTTTATATTAATTTTTGTTTCAGTAGAGTGTCTTTCTTATTCCATTAAACTATTCTTAAAAGTTCTAAACTATCTTGTCTGAACTGAATATAAATATCAAGTCATAGGCAATGTGTGACTATACCTTTCTGCCAGTCAGTGAACTAGCCAATTAATTAACAGCTTTACTGTGCAATTCTAGATATGTCTATTCAATCTTCTATTGAAACTAAATGTTCAGAAATATGGGACAATTATACAGCAGTCCTCAAATTATGATCACAATTGGGAATCGAACTTGCATAGCTAAGCAATGTGGTCATTAATTTTCCAACCTTTTTGCCACATTAGTTAAATGAACTTCCCCCATTGACTTTGCCTTTTGGAAGTGCCCTGGGAAGATAACGAATGGGATTAAGTGACCCTGGGATGTTGCAGTGGCGGTGAGCATGAGGACCAGTTATAAGTAACTTTTTCAGGGCTGTTGTCACTTCAGATGGTCATTGAACAAATGGTTATAAGTCTGGTACTAGCTCTATCTAAAAATGACAGGTTTTTTTTTAAATTGGAAACTATGTAATTTTAACAGTTAAAGTTTTATTTAAAAATAACACAGGATATACATATTAAAAGGTACATCAACAATACTCTGTGGTTATTTTATTATTCTTTAAGTCTTATTGTAGTCTTAAAACAAAGATATATTTTCAAAAAAGATATCTATGAATGATTTTTGTAAACCCCTAAAAGAGTCTTGAGAAATTCCCAGAGGTCATTGGACTACACCTCAAGTGATAATGTGTCAACATTTAGAATTGAGTCATTGGGAGTCAGGTAGAATACAAATTTAATAAATTAAATAAAGTATTAAATATATTCTTTAATCCTGAACTGATAATTTTCCTCCTCAAGGTAAGTAGCAGATTATTCCTCTTTATCAAATTATACTGTATTATGAGTCAAAAGCAGTCAGGTACTGATAGAATAGACAAAAGAAGAAAATGCAGGAAAACATTTCTAAGAGAAATCCACCATGTGTTCCTCTTTAGGAGAGGAGCTGATCTTAAAAGTTGGGGAGGCAGCAGCAGCAGCCTGGATTTCCTGAATGAAAATGAAAGCTGAACTAGTCTGTACATCATCTTCAGCCTTGGATATACAGCCTCTAAACCCTAAGCAACACTGCTCCTACTAAATGAAAAACAGAGGGGTGTATGGTCAAGAAGTACCAAACTGCAGAGTCAGGCTCATAAAATAGTCAAAACCACAATGAGTGCCTGGGAAGACCTGACTGCTGCAAAGCAGTATTAAACTGAGACAGTGTTTATTTCAGGCCACCCTCTTGATCCCACAAGTCCAGAATCTGTCATTGCAAGCCATTTCTTGGGCATGATGACTTTGCCCAAATCACAACATCACTTCTACCCTGACCACTCTTATATCACTGTACTTAAAACAATGAGCCAACTTTGCTATGCCTTTCCTGAGGGACAGCTGCATTGCCTTTTGATTTTAGCAATGTGTCCTATCTCCCTTGGGCAGATAGCTTTGGGATGAAGAAGACATTTTAAAGTTTACAGTAAGTTAAAGAAATAGGAACAAACTGCTTCCTAATTTAATTCCATATCAATCAATTCTATACTTGGCAGGTTGATGGCAATACATAAATGGTCTGATAACTAACAGCACAGGGTCTGCTAGGACTCAACCGATTGAATGTTTCGTTGTGGCTCTGAATTTCAAGCAGCAATAAAATAAATATATTTTACAGCCTAATATATTATGTAATTTGCTCTTCATAATTACTGCATCATACCAAACAAAGATGTCTATTCTTCTCCAGCATAATCCCTTTTTGTAAAATACAATAATGTGGTGCCTGCATTTCTAAAATGAAGGGGAAAAAAAGCATAGAGTAAAAGAGATTAAAATAGTTTCTATTTTCCTTCCAACAAAAGTAGCACATATTGAATACAGTGTATTTTACAATATTTATCTTGCAACAATAATTGGCACCATATAAATCATTTCCAATTTATTTAACCAGGTTTAATAAATGATCACAGCATTTAACATTCTTGCATCTTATTTTAAACGTAAGTTTATTGTTGTAAGCATCTTTATTTTAATTTAAGTCATAATATTAAAAACAAAAATGTAAAGCTGTTTCTATAATATTTTTAAAATAAGAATGGATGTTAAGGAAGCAAAATAAAGCTTTGTTTAGTATACAGATAAAAATATAAGAGTAGACATTAGGACTGAATAAATGTTGAAAGTAATTCAAGAGAAGAGCATTGGACCTCCTACATTAGGTCAGTATTTCTCTGAAATTTATCTGGTCTGATTTTTTTCAGGCTTCAAAAAAGTCTGAAACAAGATGCAGGTTGAATCCTTGATGCAGCAATCTAAATTCTCTAAAATTCTCTTAAGGAAGTATCTCAAAAGACCATTTACATCCAAATAGCTGGGAAATCTGAAAAGAAAGTTAGCAGTTTCCTGATGTTTGCCACTGGAATAGTTCAACAAGGGGAGGTATTTATAGTGAAAGTTACCAAATTATAATAATATGAGTCCTCTAAGGAAGTTCAACTCTTGAAGAAAGTTTTAGACATACTACTTAGATATGGGCACATGTTACTCATGCATATGTTGAATCAACTTAGGATTGTTTCCAAATTTTCACCCTCAGCATTTGAATTATGTTGTTTTTCTGTATTTTCCTATAAGAAAAGATAGTATTGTAAACATATGGCTTGTTATTTATTTATTTGTTAAATTTATTTGCTACCTATCTCACTGTGAGGATGGTCTAGGCAGCTTACAACAATAAAAAGATAAAGATAAAAAGAGTGTAAACAATAATTTGCAATATTTCTACAATATTGTAAAATATGTAGAAACAATGTTTCTGCAATAGATCATTTCTTTTCTTTGGGTAAATGACTTAGTTATCTCCTTAGTTTTGAGATAACAGCATTCTTTGATCATTAGGCACAGATTAAATTTTCATTTTCAGGGCTTTGCCTGCCAAATATTTATTTATTTAATGTATGTGCCACCCATCTCAATATCAAAGTGAAATATGACAGGAATCCTGACAAATATACTACCTCTCCAGTGCAACACCAGCAAAATTCCTATAGACCTATCTCACATATGATTTATAAGTGGTTTATTGACAAAGATAATTTCATAATGGGAACACCATTTCTGATGCAAAAGAACCAAGACTGTGCAACTGGACAGCCTGTTATACTTCTGAGTGCTAATGTTGATGATTCAATCAAGAAGTGATCACCAAACATATATCACCTTCTTTGTAGCTTTTGATAGGTTTATTCCTTCAGACACGATCTCTGCCATAACAGCTAGCTAACTCAACATTTTGAAACATTTAAAATGATGCGTCTTCCTCTTAAAGACTATTGTTGGATCAAATTAAAACAAATGTCAAGAACTATGCTTTCCTGTACCATACTTATTGTCATGCCAGAACTCCCACCAGCATATTGGAATAGTCTAACCTATACATTCTTTCCCCTCCCTACAGTGGAAAACTTGATATATAGTCACCTTGGATTTTATAAGTGATTTACTATATGTCAGGAGCCTGGATGCCTTTCTGGTAGTAGATGATTATTTCCTCTAAGACAGCATTTCATTTTTTGTCATTGTCACGAGCTCCAATTCAGATTCAAAATTTGACTTCAACTTCGACATTGCTCCAGGTGAGTCTCTGGATTGTCAGTCCCAGGAATCATCGAGCCATGATCAATAACAAGCATCCCCTGATCAGTTGGAGCAATTGGATGATGAGGGATGATCCCAAAGCTCCAGTTCTCAATGCATAAAGCTCTGAACAGGGCAATGCTACTCAGTGAGGTTCCTGGCTAGGCAAAGGCAAGACCTGAGTAATTTCAGCCAGCTGATAGATTTATGCAGTCGTTTTCCTTTCAGACTTCATTGATTGAAATCAACCATTTGGAATTCCAGCATGTGACTCTTATTCCTTGCTCTTAACTCCTTGCCTATTGGACTGGCTTACTACCAGACTCAGCTCTTTGACTTCTGGAATGAATTTGGACCATTCTTTTGCTACTTGAACTTCAAATGAAATTATTCAGCCAAGCACTCCTTACAAAGACCTCAAATTATGATCATGCCTACTGTTATCTGTCTGGCTGTAGTAAATAACTCAATTCTCCAGCAACTGTATCTGTTTGTTGTGTGTGTGTTTGCAACCTGCATCAGAGTAGTCAACACCTCTTTTTTTTTCCCCAGAAAAAACTCATCTCAAGTTTTTCATGTCTTGCTCAAGCATTTCATTGGATGATGATTCACCTATCCTTTGCATATCAAGTATAGTCAAGTGGAGGAACGGAAATAAAAGTGATATTGTAGAATAATATATTTTATATAAATTAGCATCAAGGTAGCTGGTCTGATTATTTACTTATTGGTGAATTCATTTATAATAACTGAGTTTAAGAAAAACAGTGGGATTGCAATATATATAATGGCCCAGAGTTGTTCAGACTTAGGCAGCATACAAATTTAATAAATTATTATTGTCATTTTTATTATTATGATTTGTCACATAGTTAACCAGATGTTTAGAACTGGATTTGGCATTTTTATCCACCTATCAAATCCTTCAAAGATCTGGGGTAGGCAGATGTTGATGTTTGATGATATTAGAACTATCATTGCAAGATGTAAACTGTTCCAAGTAAAGCTGCCTTTTACAATTGACCAATGGTGATTTTGTCACTGCCAATGGTGTTCATATACTTCTCCAGATGTTTTGGGATTGCATTCAAGATGCCTATTTCTTTTGGTACTATTTTTGCTTTCGTTTTCATTTTCATTTACAAGTTTCCTTTTCATCACCTTTTTCTTGGAAATTAGATGTATAGCATTTGTTTCAGTTCTACTCTTTATCATATATCATTTTCATTCAAATCTTTAAAATATTCCTTCCAATGTTTCCTAATTTTAGTTTAATCTACTATCTTTGCCTACTTTTATTTTTGAATATTATCCACTTTGCTGGAAACTATTAGTTCAGCCCTTTTTACTCGTTTCCATTTTCTTTTAGTTACTCTCAAAATCCTTCTGCATTTTCCCTTCCAATTTTTTTCTTAACTCTTTTTTTTCTTTCTCACAAATATGTTTGTTTGTTTTTAGCTTTCCTTATATATACAAGACAATATTTTTATCCCATCTTATTTTTTGCAGTATTATTTTCTTATATACAAGTTTCATCCATATTTTTATTTTATTATTCCACAAAACATGCCTTTTCATTCTTCCCATCAATGTAACTTTTATGACACCTCTTTCCTTCTATGACTCTTTTTAATAAGTACCATTCTTAAGATAATAAAAAAAAAGTATCCATTCCATATTCAGAACCTCTCATTATCCTTGCCTCGTTCATTAAATTTCTCAGTCTTTCATCAATCAAATCAGCCATTCCTTTGCTGATAATAAAACAGAATTATATAAATTTCTTTGGCATGATTACATATAGATAGTCTGTTCCTTAAATCATACATCTGAAACAATCAGTTTTTTTTTTCAGGCTGGAAACGTATTCATTGTTGGATCTTTCAATTCCTTCTCACTTTTCTGTATTCCTAATTTTATTACCTTCCCACTTTTTAATTGTTTGCTCCTGTCACAATGTAAGTCACAATATTTCATCCCTACACAGGCCAGATTCCTGATACCTGATCCATGATTCTAGTCAATGTAATCTGAAATAATGTTTAATAATGCAAAGAAAATACTGATTATCAGCCTTAGTTGAATATATAAGTGTAATAACATAATAACAGTCAGTTTTGGTACCTTATGGTGCTGCAATTAATGCAGCCTGTCTTCAATTTTCTACAGACAGCTGTAGGCTCTTCTAGGCAAAGTAGGATCTCTAATCTAGAGACTGCTTTGTCCTTCAACACGTTGCCCACTTCCTACTGTGTTGGGTTGAGATAAGAATTCAGGTAGAATCAATTGTGCTTATTTACATGACTGGAGTGTTATGTTCTTTGCTGTATCTCTCATGTAATATCCTTAAGAATGCCTGTGTTATTAGTGGGCCAATGCATACATGGTAGTAACTAACTGGTTACATAATTTATGCATTGAGAGCAAGCCAATTCCAAGATACATACTACATAAATCCTTACCTTTTCCAATTTCTTAGAATAAGTAGTATATCAAAGCTGCTTCTGTTCCTTTCTAAAATTATGTTCACATCATGAGATGTCCATATTTCCATTTGTACTTACCTTGTTTCCTTAACCAGCTGCAAAGCTATTGCTGTATTTAAGGTCTTTTTCTAGTGTATATACATGCTGAAAACTGTCCTTGATCAATTTTTACATAACATCTGTATCATCTGTGGCTCTTCCTTTTTGTTGGGATTCAATACACAAGTGAGTCACGATAATCTGCTAATTTTGGGCTAATAAAACCATCATTTGTTAAGATTATTGGGCTAATAAAACCTTCAATTTGTTAAGATTATTGTTTTCTTAAGATTATTGTTTTCTTAAGATTATTGTTGTCCTGACACCATCAGTGAGGATGTACATTTGGTGTAGTAAAACACACTTAGGACATATTTATTTACAATATAACAATATAACTGTATTTATTTAATAAGTCTATTTTGGGGGGGAAAGTTCAGAGCTTCTATTTTCAGCAATGTAGTGAAGAGTGTTTTAAGGAAAAAAATACAACAGCTCAAACAGACTGCAGTGCTGAAACTATGACAGCTACTGAGAAAAAATGTATGTATCGTTGTCAGTACATTAATGAAATTCAATCGGCATGCAAAGCAAAAAGCAGACCATTTTCACCTAGTGACTTTTTGCAAAAAAATAAAAACTTATCTTAAGCTCTTAGTTTTTGAAGTGACATGAAAGGCAATGCCTTAGTTTATCTCTTACCTTCAGAGCAAGCTTACTGATTGTTTACTCTTATCACTTCAAGCCAGAAATTTGAAAAGATTGCTAGACACTTCAGCAGCACACACTATTAAATTCCTGATTTGACAGGAGGTGGAGATTTGTTATTTCCATTTAAACTGCTTTCATTTCAAAATGCAATCCCATTTAAACTTAAAGGTTTTGATTGAAGCCTGAGGATCAAAAGGAAAGAAGGAAAATAATGTTAGATTTAACTTGAATTGGTAGCTATAAATAACAATTACATTTAATTGCTTTTTCCTCACCTTGTACTCAGACCAAGTGGGATTATCTGTCTTCTTCTGTGTTCATAAAAGGACTTTATATGTTTCAATCTACCATCACGGTCATGATCCAAAAGAAGGGAATATCTGTGGCTCAGGGATGGATTGTGGATCCTTGTGGCTTTCTGAACTTACTCACTCACTTGCAGATGTTTCATAACCCAGCTAGGTAATCTCTTCACTATTGATTAGTCATGATTGTTCAAAAAAACCCCTTTCAATAATTATAAACCCCATTCCTTAGGCAAACAGGATAGCATGTTTGTTAACAGTTTCAAACAGCATTAATTCCAATTGCTAGCCTAGTTTGAAGAATCGGTTAATGAAATCTAGGTTTCTAGCTGATAGAGGAAGATTACTATCCTTGGAAAACTATGTCCAACACAGAATAGTGTGATATAGTAATTAATGTGTAAAACTAGGACTGAGGGAGTCTCAGTTCAATGCCACCCTCAGTCAAGGTAACCTTCTTTGACCCTTCTTTAGGTCACTCTTGCTCAGCCTTACAAGCTTCACAGGACTCCTGTGGAAGAATGAATTTATGATTCCCTGAATTACTTTTCACACGTACTCTGCTAGGAAATCCTGTAGAAAGAGAACATAAATCTAACAATAAAAGAACTAAATAGAATATGGGCATTTTTGAACTTCTTTTTCTTCCTGCCATTTTCCTACAAGTGTAGAATCTGCCTTTTTAGGATCAATAAGTAATTGATCTATCAGTTACTACAAGAATCGATCTATCAGTTACTACAAGAACCAGCTTGTCACCTGATCTGATGTATACCCAGCACTAAATATTAAAACCATTTGTTAGACATCTGGCTGTAAATGAAGGAAACTGTTTCAGTATAAGGGAAAGGATTGTTCTGATTCAGCAATATGGATGTCTTCTGTGTTCCATCAACTGTTGGAAGAATGTGCAGTTTGTGGTCCAAAAAATATGATTTAACAATAAATGGTTAAATATTTTATATAGTAATTGTATATCATAAATTTTATGTCACTACAAAATCCAAAATGTAGTTTTAATAAGGTTTCCTAAACTGAGCATTTGAGAATAAATTTGGAATACTGTGGAAGCATTATGCCCTATATATGGTCATTTTTTTGTTTGAAGTCCTTTCATTGCATTCAAGAATCGACATCTGCAGAGTTCCTTGCATAATACATTTGGTATCTTCAAGCAAATTAAAGTGGAGAAACTGTTAGAAACTACTTCAGGACATAACAAATATAGCAAGGATAATTCACATAGTATTTTAAATGCAGCCTATCATGCTATCATATAACTGATTAATACTCAATAGGAAAACAGTTCACACTGGAAGTAGTATGGTAATAAACTGCATTAATGATTAACTACACTATTTAAAATTCCCATTTTATTATATATTAAAAATTATACCATGTATAGAGCATGGGGTAGTTGTTAAAATATAGATTAAATACCGTAGTTATATGTCCAACAACTCTGAAATTTGCTCAGAACTATCCTTTTAAAAAATAATGAGGCACATATAAGTAGAAAGAAAATAAAGGACTTTCTTATTGCTTACAAAATAAGACTATAGAACCACATAAAGAAATATTTATACAGTTTACCATTTTAAGATTGACTTAAAGCCTCTGTCTTTAAATTTCCTTCCATATGGCTGCTGCAATTCAAATGATGGAGCAGGTATAATTTATATTAAACACATAATTAATATTAAAATTAGGTTTTGTTTCCTATAGAATTAGACTGAAGCAAAAGCAAAGATCAACTCTTATGTTAATTTATTCTCTTTGCATGAGATTCTATAGGCTGCTGAGTCTCTGCACTCATAAAAAAAACAAAGCAAGTGTGTAGGTATGTAGGTGTTGAATTTATATAACCACCAATCTCATGCATGTGACTCTAGTTGGCAGACACAAATCAAAAGAAACCAGAAAAAAACAAAGCAACCAAAACAAAACAATTAAAAACTATAAAAAAAAACATGGAAGAGTATGTTCAGAATCTTACTATACAACCATTTTGCAGGCATCCTATTTCCATGGGACACAACAAGAGGTGGGATTCAAAAATTTTAGCAACGGGTTTGCTGCCCGGTTGCTGGGTGGGCATGGCCATGGTGGGTGTGGCCTAGTCAGCTTCCTGCACCATGGTGGGAGGGGGGCATTTTCATCCTCTCTGGCCTCCGGAGGCTTTCCTCAAGCCACTGGGAGGGTGAAAACAGCTTCCGGGACTCCGGAGGCTCCCTGGAGGCCGGAAAGAGGTCTGTTTCCAGTCTTCCAGAACTTCCGGGAGGCCTGTTTTTTGTCCTCCCCAAGCCTCTGTGCATGCCCTGCACTTACCTGTATCCAAAACGGGCCACCTGAAGACTCCTGGGAGAGGAGGGATGGGGCAGGGTTGGCAGGGCCAGCCAGGAGTGGGATTTGAAGGTTTGCCAAACCACGCAGAATGTCCGTTAAAGTTCCGCCCGAATCTTGCAGACTCACAGCAGCCCACCCCTGGACACAACCAAATTAAAGGACTTGCTGGAAGTTCAGTAGGGTTAGGGTCAGTGAGCAGCATGGTGGCCTAGTGGTGAAAACACAGGTTTTCTCTTCTAGGGCACAAGGGAAAAATATCTGCTGTGAACTCCATGTGGCATAAGGGAGGACATCCAGCCAGTCAACAGTCAGCCTGACTCTACCCCGAATTAAGAGATTACAGGGTTGTTAAAAAAGGGTTTTTTAAAAGTAGGATAAGAGCCAATCTCATCTCCAGGGAAATGAGGATCCAAGTGGGTGCCACTGGCTTAATACTCCCCAGAGCAAGGTATGCTCTATTGTATATTCTGTGGCCAGAATTGTACCTGGGTATACTACCTAATAAGCTGCAGGACTACAGGGATCTGTTACCTATAGGGGAATGCAATCTATTAGAACCAGCTGTATGGCCCACTGTTTGAGAAATACTACAACAGAAGAAAAAGTCTTATTGAATAGACTTGAATATGTTTGTAAGGGTCTTTTGTACTTTATTTGGAAAAAAATAAAGAAAATAAAGGAGTAATTTAAAGAAACATCAATATATCACAATTTAATTTATAATATTGATATCATATTATGTGATATATTACATTTCAGTCATTTTGTTTAAATATGAAAGAGGAAAAAAGCAAATGGAACATTAACCATATAGAAGCAGGTCAGATATCTAAAGCAACCTATAAGCAGTCTCTTAATCTCGAATATGAACTTTGTGAATGAAAGAATATGTGAATTGTTACTGCTAGCCCTGTTCTGAGCTGTACTGAAGACTTGATGCTTTAGCTCTGGTTTCTCTTGAGATCCCAGTTTGTGAAGTGGTCCCATTCCTTCTTACGCAGAAAAATGCTTCAGTGCCACTCGGATAAATTCTGAAAACAAAGCTATGCAAAATAACTGTGAATAATCCTATGAAGTGTGCTTAGCCAAGAGAAAAACCAATTAAAGGGGTACAGAAGATAGCAGTCTTCAAATATCTGAAAAAAAATTAACACAGAAGATGGAGTGGACTTATTCTTCATTCCCCCTGACAGCAGAACCAGAGCCAGTGTGTGAAAACTACAGAAAGAAGATCTCTGTTAGACTTCAAAAGGAACTCACCTGATTATATGAGCTCTCAGCCACCGAAAGCAATAGCTATTCTTCCTCTCTAGAGGTCTTAAAAGAAAGACTTGAATGATTATTTGCATCCTGCTGAAAGAAAGAATGGATTAGATGATTTCTATGATCGCCTTCAACTCTGTGATTCTACCAACATTGTGAAGTAAACTCCAAATACCAGTTTTTATAGAGAGTCACTTTGGTGTGGTCATTAAGACAGCAGGCTAGAAACCAAGAGACTTTAATGCCTAAGGTGGGACAAGGTGAGTTCTTGTCCCACCCTATTAGGCATTAAAAACCAGCTGGATGACTTTGGGCGGGTCACACTTTCTTTCAGCCCAACTCACCTGTCCCAACTCACCTCACTGAGTTGTTTGGCAAAATAGGAAGAAGGAATATATATGCATGTTTTCTGCCTTGAGTTATTTATAAAAATAATAAAGGCAGAAAATAAATAAAACTACAAATGAAGTTCACAAATTGAAAGAGTTATGTTCAGTTCTAAATGAGCTCGGAAAAAACTGGTTGTTGTAAAAACTCTTGTAAAATGTGGTCACATGACTGCAGGATGCTACAAATGGCTATAAATGCAGCCATGATGCTAAGCACCTGAAGTTCGGTCACATGATCTTGGAGGGAGCCCGAATATCAAAACTTTGAATCTGGCTCATAACTTTCCTTTCTCAGGTTGGATGTAACTTTGAAGACTACCTGTAAAGGTACAATTTTCAAGCCATTGTATTTGAATATTTTCCTTTCACCAAATCAAATATTTTCTATTCATTTGGAGGAATAAGAATATTAATTTATCAAATATTAATACAATATTCCTCTGCAAGAACAAATGTTTCCTTCATATGAAGAAAATGTTGACATTTTATTCTCAGGATTTGTGCAAATTTTGTGACTTGTGTCTGTAGGTACTACTAGCCCACGTGCAAAAACTCACTCATACAATCATCAATCAGCCAACAGAAAGATTGCGAAATCTGGACTGCAAAAGTCAAAATAAACATTAGACACCAAAGAACTACAAAAAAGAGTTACCTTTCAGACTGAGATGGATGGCATATAAATTTATTCAATAAATAACATAAATATCTTATTCTTTAATTCTTTGATGTCCATTGAATGTCTGTCAGGATCTGGTAATCAATGGACTAGGAGCAGTCTGAGTAAAAAAGTTGTTGTAGAGATATAATGATAGAGCCCAGATTAATTTCTACTAGAAGGCAGATAAAAATGTTCAAAGTTTAGGACACAGAGTATTTGAAATGTTTAGAAATGTAAAATATAAAGAAATAAATTTGGTATCACTTGGGCAATAAAGACCTAGTTTTCTGTGAATCTCAAGATAAGCAAAAAAAAGTGCTGTGTTCAGTCAAATTATTCTACTTTCCCAAATGGATTCTATTTTTATGGCAATTTTCCAAAATTATGTATTTTTTTTATTAATAGACTTCTCAGTAATAGGATCAGTTGTAACTATAGCTTTTCCATCTTTGCGAACTGCTCAAGCACTTGATTTCAAATCATGTTTAACAATTCACTGCATATTTCTATTTTCCTTCTTTTAGCTTTGTCAAGTAGACATAGCAATTACCTAAGAGTAGTGGTTAGCAGATAGGGTTGCAAAATAAGGCAGAAAATAAAGCTATAAATCAAGCTTCCTACCAGGCTTAATTACAATCAACTGTCAAAATTCTTAACCCTCTTACTCAGAAATTGGCAGATTTGACAGAATATTCTCAGATGTAACTCTATCTGGATACCATGAACCCACTAGTGAAGAAGTACCCAGACTGTTTGCCTAAGTTTCTGCTCTAGCTTTAATTTTTATACATATATTTTTCTTCCCTCCCACATGAATCAAAGCTTTGATTGCCTGATGGGTTCCTGTCTTGCCAGCTTCATTTCCTAAATTTGTGATACCTAAGAACCTCTTCTGGAGTTTTTTGTGGTTTTTAGTGGCCTACTTGTTTATTATTGCATGGTGTAATCTAGCCACACAATAGATACCATGGCAAATCCTAGATGCTAAAAAAATGGCATTTTGCAGTTATATATGTTATTTTCTGGTTATAGCAATATATTGATATAAAATAGAACGTGTGAAGTTATTTTTTCCTCAATAGATGGCGCTAGAAAATTGTTCATTGGCTATTTTAAAGGATTTTTATATTTTTATATTTTTATGTGAACCGCCCCGAGTCCTCGGAATGGGGCGGTATATAAATTT
>JANHFL010001806.1:86721-110981 GCA_032468155.1 Oxyrhabdium leporinum | reverse complement strand
TTATAAGCTGTAAACCGCCCCGAGTCTTCGGAATGGGGCGGTATATAAATGTGAAAAATAAATAAATAAATAAATAATGGTTTCTTTTTTGCAAGTTAAAATAACATTTATTTTATGGTTTCAAAGAGAAGTTATCTAACAAGATCTTAGAGGAGATCTTTAATGGCTAAAATTATGACTTGTGGAAAAGATTAATTAAAGGAAAAAAAAATATTCTAAGGAAAATTGAAAGACCGGGACTACTACAGGCCTGAAGACTGCCAGTTAAATAGGCCTGGTGGGGAAAGAAGATAAGATCAAATTGTGAAAATTTCCAACTCATCTTAGCCAATGCTGGGGACAAGCATTGTACAAGTACAATTGTACAAGTGGTTCCTTGCATCCCTCCTAAGATCACTCGTCAGAATGCTCACGAAAAAAGGTAAACAAGAAAATGACTTTGACTTTCTGAAGAAAAACATTACATTCTCTCTGATGCTAACAAACTTGATTTGTTAGTTTATCCCTCAGATAGCAGCAGATGACAGCACAGACCAATCTTGCCTGGGCTTTGTAGCTGAATAGAGTCAGTTCCTTGGATGGAAGTTGAAAAAAAATCTTGGAAGACAGCGACGGCAAATCACTCCCCTACTGTTGCCAGGAAACTACATGAATATTTTCTGAAAGTCACCAGGACTGAAGCTTGACCCAGAAGAGTTTTTAAATTATATTTAACCCATTTTATTGTGAGAAGCAGAAGCATTGCTACGGACCACTGAAAAATAAGTTTGGAAAACCACTTTTTTTAAAAAGGAGTTTCCACTCCTTTCTACCTGTGGGGAAGCAGCTAATAATTATACCACAGAGAGATCTCACAGAATATGAAAAGGACCAACATTTTAAAGGAAAGACATTTGGTCATGTAATGGTATAGGGCTATAACTAAATTGGGGAAGGGAAGGGAAGGGAGAGGGGAAGGGAGAGGAGGGAAGGGGAGAGGGAAGGGAAGGGAGGAAAGAGAAATCTGTCAAGGGCAGCATCCAGGGGGAACCAAGATGCCTATTACTGATGTGGAACCTTCCCTTGGAATAGATGAACTGCCTCCATTTTACAGTATTAGACAAGAACTTAAAAATTGATAATAATTCTGGCACATTACAATGATCAAAAGTCTGCTGTGAGAGGTCTCCTTGGTGATGGCCTTGATATTATGGGTAGGCTGTTCCAGAGTCTTCCTCACATTCTGAAAAGCATGAAGAATGCTTTTTTTTTCCAGTGGACAATCAGCCACTAATCCAATGATGGGCGGGTAGCCATTCAAGGTTGTTTTGATTGGGGGGGGGGCAGTTATGATTTGAAACATTTTAATTTTAATTTGGAAACCATCCACCACCTATAGAAATGAGCAATGTAATCTTTTTTAAAAAAAATAAAAAATAATAACACTTATTCAATAATTGAAAAATCCTGGGATAGCATTATGCTTGGATCGGACAAAAGGTTGGATAACAGCTCAGCATGAGATTCAAGATAACACTGGATTTGACAGTCCTCTGATCCGCTAACTTTCTATCACTTGCTACCAAAACTTGGGAGGTCAACAAAAATATTTCCAGAACAACTGGAATAAGATAGAATTTAGGGACTTAAATTGAATTGTGATATATAGAGGTAGTTACCTCTCTCTCTTTCAATCCAGTGAGGTCCTGCCAACGGGAATCCTTTTAGAAGCTGCAAAGAAAACCAAGTCCCTAGTTCCGATTATCAGAGTCCTCCAAACAATGTCCATTATTTTCCATTATTTGACTCCTTACTGTTTTGAGAAGCCCGCGTTCTGGCATGACACCAGCAGTGAGCCTCCCGCCCCACTTCCTGATGCCTTAACAGTTATATTTTGCATGACAAAAGAACCAGTGTTTGAAATCAATTGGTGAATTGGTGAATTCACATGAATGTGTACACATGTGTCAGAAAGCTGATTCGTGTTATTGTTAATTCCTTATGTCTTCAATTTATTCTTGGAGAGTGAATTGTACTTAATTAGCTTAGAGCCGATTCCATGTTTTCTTTTTCCACTTTTGAAAAAGTTTTTATTTTGATGTGTTGCATTTGCCTCAGCCACATCTGGAAGCTTTTTGAAAAAAAGCTTGCTAGTGCTTCAACTGCTTGTGCAGCTTTATTACATTATCTGCGTATTAGCATTGAAAGAATTCATCTGGGTTGAATTAGGGCTAAGCTGAATGATGTGGCAGTTAAACTAAGTTAATGGTTCAGGGACATAACGTTCTAATAGTAGGTTTAGCAACTTTCTTCTTCTACTTTTTCATTAATTAGCAACATATGTTCCATCACAGAAAAAAAAATGCCTTCGAAAAACATAGAGTGGCATCACATCATTGCAATATTCTTCTACTGAAAGTCTTTGAAAGAAGTGGAAATTTATTGGAAGATAAATTTTTTAAAAGTTTTCCTGACGTCAATTCCTGGTGGCAACATGAACATTTTTATTCATCGGCTTGTATACTGCCTCAATCACAAATTATTGACATCCATGAAGCTTCCTTGGCAATAATACAGAAATTGTTTGCCAATGCCATTTTCCAGATTTAAAAAAAAAAAAAACTTTCCCAAGTCTTCAATCTTGGGATTTTCTGGTCTTCTATCCAATTGCTAACCGTGTCTGGATTGCTTTAGCTCTGTCAAGATTACTCTCAAGGTTACCTGACTCATGATGATGCTCTCCCCATTTTGAAGATTCAAGATTCCAGTTCTAAGCATACTAGGGGGAAATTTATCATTTTAGCAATTGCCTTGGAAATCAGCATATTGATTGAATAGCTGGATTAAACAGCCCTAATCATGATCAGTCATGCTCTGGTCACTTCCCAGTTTGACTAACACAATTCTGTTCTATACGAGGCTGTCCTTGAAGAGCATCTAGACCAGGGGTGTCAAACTCGCGTCATCACGGCAGCATCACATGACGTATTGGGACTCGTTCCCCTTCGCGAAACCGGGCGGGGCCAGGGCCAGCATGTGACGCATCCGGCCCACGGGGCCGTGAGTTTGACATCCCTCATCTAGGCGCTTCAACTGGAGCCAATGCAGGGGCACAAGCAGTTATGTGGATTTCTGGTGGAGCACATGTTACGTCTCTGTTGCCCAAGCAGCATAGGCTACCAGTTTGTTTCCAGGTTCAATTCAGGATGCTGACATTGACCTTTCAAGATGGCATGGGATCTTTCCCTGATTTCATCTGCCTGTCACATCAGATTTCCAAGAATGGCTATGTTGCAGGTTCCCACATCTAGGGAGCTACGTTTGGTTGGCCTTAGGGGGAGGTCCTCTTCTGCTGTGGCGCTCATATTGTGGAATCTTTTCCCTGCGGAAAATATGCTTATATTTCTAGAAATTGAAAACAAACCAATCGCACATATTCAATCCATCAATCAATAACATCCCTGTTGGTGTGTGTGTGTGTGTGTGTGTGTGTGTATGTGTGAATTCTTAGTTTATGAGGAATTATATTTGTGGGCTTGATCACCACAGTCCATGAGAGAACTGGCTGGTTCCCTGGTTTCTCAGTCCCATTAGCCCACTCTTTAATGTAATTTTCAAATGGCCTCATTATCAACCATCAATACCAAGGGCCAACTCAAACTTCCATTTGTTCTACACAAATGTATCCAGAAACGTTATAGCCAAGGGAAAATGTTACCATGGAGCAGGCTCTACACCTAAGATATATTTCTACCTGCAGACCATTAGAAAGACTACAGCTGTGACAACAGTAAGGAGTTGCCAATGTGTCTACGTTGCTCAGCTCAATCCTTTCTCTCCATAAAGTTAGAAATGTATTAAAAGGAAGCATTCTGTCCACAATGATCGAAAGAGTCTCATAAGACTGGTGGCCAACTGTGCTTATATTTTATGCTAATAGCAGATTTAAATATTACATAGAATAAATATGATTGAATGTGATAGAGGAAGCATTTTAGTTAACTGTATTGTAAGGATGCATGAAAACTTTGATCTCATGATCTTTGATCTTTTTTTAACCCAAGGTTATCTAAAGGGAAGGGGAAGAGGATTCTCTCCCCTCCTCCAAGTTTTCAATATGTTTGTGTTCCTAATACAGATGTTGAAAGTATGGATGCTTACTGCAGGTTTCCTGGCTATTTTTTGTCTCAGCCCCACCCCAACATAGGTTCTTCAGACATTTATTCTACACTCGCTTTCTGTTGAACATTCTGTGATCATCTGCACTAATCAGATCTTTTCTGGAAATATTTGTACCTCTACTCCACAGGCTATAAATAAATCTGAAATGAAATTCAGTTAAGAGTGCTATGAATTTAAATTGTTTTACTTCAAACATCTGCACTGGTCTCTTCTGTCCTGTGTTCCACCATAGAGCAGGGGTGTCAAACTCGCATCATCACGGTGGCGTCACGTGACTTTTTTCCCCTTCGCTAAACCCTGCGGGGGTGGGGCCATCACGTGACGCATACGGCCCACGGGGCGTGAGTTTGACACCCCTGCCACAGAGAGAAAGAGTGAGCAACATGCCTCAAAAAAATAATAATAAACAAATGTTCCTACAAATTTGAAATACCCACCCAGATCCATAGGGTCTCTGGATGATAACTTCTCAACCAGGTCAGGAGGGACAGCTATCAATGGAGACGGAATTCAGACATTGTGTTAAAGCCACCAGTTACAAGTAATGGTTTGTTGACTAAGATACAATGCCCAGGTTCCCCACAAATGCTAACCTCTAGGTCAAGTGGCTGCTTTTATTTCTGTTTGGTGTGTTGAGTGAGTTTAACTGCAATGTCTACTGCGTGAAGAAAAGATTGGTTCTGCTTGACTGAAATTGAATAACATGTTGGTTTCTTTGATGAGGAAGAAAGTACCTTGGCCAAAACCAAAGTAATAAATGTGTTTTCTTCAGGGACTAATTGAACAGATCCTGGCCAAGATACTGTGTTGCCTGAGACAGAACAACCATCTGCGCCCTTCCCTGCCTCTTCTGCCATCATCACCTGCACTGGCCTCTTTTGAAGGGCTATCCCATTGAAAGTACGTGGTAATAATTCTGCCTTCAAGTTACTCTGGCATGTGTTACCTCTGGCCTCTATGGAAAAAACACAACTGGATTATCAGTTGAAGTTGATAACAGCCCCTTCTTGCCACAAATATTGGGCAACCATCCAGCATTGCCCTGGATTAGGAAATTCCTCAGATTAGAAATATTAGAAATATAAAGAGGGTGACCCTATTGAGAAGAGGCATTCCACCCAAACCCTTCAATCCAGCCCCCATAATCAGCAGTGGCTCCATCTGGTCTGAACTTAGCTTTGGCTTATTCGCTCATATTCAGCACTATTTAGCCATGCCCGTACTTGAATTCACAGGAAAGAAGAAGTACATCTAGGTGTCACCAGCATATTGGTGGCATTTGCCACCTTCTGAACAGGACCCAGAGACGAAGAGGGCATCACCAGGCAATAACTTCTTCCTTCCACTTCTTCAGTGGGTTAAAATGCAGTTAAAATTATTTAAATCTGCCACGAAAACCAAAAGTAACAACATTGTTGCACTTTTCTTGTCTGTCTTGCAATATAACCAATATCATCTCTGTCCAAATCGAATTCTGAATCCAGTGAGAAATAATAAAAAATAATTAATCTCTTTTCTCGAAAAAATGTTTGCAGCATTGCATTGAGAACTGCTGTTCCTAGTGTGAGAGCTTGAAAAAAGAGTTTTGACAATCGGTTGGAGCTCTGAATAAAATTTTCTGTGATTGTTAGGTCAGAAAATTGGGTATACAAGTAGAAAAAGTTCTGGATAGATGCACATGAGTGAAGCAATTTGATGGCTGTTTCTGTTGCTGCTATATTATTATTGTTGTGCAAGCATCACAATCTAATCAACTGGATAATGATGCCAAGGATTCAGGTCCTGGGCAAGAACTAAATATTGGAAATCTCTCCACAAAATCTTCCAACGAAAGGTATCTTGTGCAAAATTAGTGGTGTCAAAAGTATAAAATGTCTGAAATCTGGTGAATCTTTTTGGTAATGTAGCATGAGTTTCAGCGACCATCAATATGAAAAGTTATTTTTTCCTCTACCTTACCCTTTTGACTTTAATTTGTAAATCATAATGTTTTGTTACTTTCTCCAGTTGTTTTCCAGCAATTCAACTGCCTTCCAGTATTGTCACATCCATGGATCACACATTCTTTCTTTGTGTAACAATAGTGTCTAATTATTACATTCTGACTGCCTGTCAATATGAACTTTGAAATCGCACAAAACATTGATCGCTTTTGGTAAAAACTTTTCAGACACACACTCCCAATAGTTTTAGTTTTTTGCAAACAATAAAGCCAAATTTTCTACAAAAATTTCCAATGGACAATTCTTGCCATGGTATCATAGCATTGTTTATTGCCTGCTTGCATGATACAACTATCAAGGAGCTAATCTATGGAATTTTTGCTATTGTTGATGCTTTCTTGGATTTTCTCCAAAAATAATTTCAAGATAGTTATAGGAGAGTCTCCATTTCATCTCTCAAACAATCCGTGAAGTAGGCTGAGGTGAGAGTGGGAGACCCAGGACCACCCAGGGTGTTTTCATGACTACAGATGGACTAGCATCTGAAACTTTGAATCTTATTTCAGTTCTTTAATCACTATATTACACTGGACCTCTATATTATATGTCTGGTACATTATAGGTCCAGTATAAAGGATAAATGCTGGATGGTCAATTTTAAAGGGGTTGAGCTAAGTTTCATCCAAGTGGAAAGAATTCAAGATCAAGGAGAATAATGCAGATCAGAAGCAGATTCAGCTATGAATATGTAAATAAATCAAGGTTTCTTCTTTCCTGGAATAGTGAGACCTCATATTAAGTCTGTTAGGTTCCTCTGACAGAATTGATATGTTAGATCTAAAGTATAATTTTAATTGACAGTAGGTTTCCAAAGTTACTTTCTGGGGGAAATTATACCTACTCATGTTTCTCCCTGAAAGAATTTGATAGATGGTAAAGTGAGAAGCCGCTCAGTCCTAAGGCTGTCCGTTCAGTTTACATCGTTTCATTAAAATGAAATGACTGTAAGTCTTCCAAAGCTTAACACAGATCCAGATGTAAATTTGCAAACTTGGATACACACACACACACACAAATGGAGAGAGAGAGAGAGAGAGAGAGAGAGATTAAATGCAAAGTTGTGAAAATTTAGTTTCTGCTGCGTCTTTCTGCACAATTTGTGGCCTTAAGTCCATCCATATAGGATGTTCCAGAAGCTTTGGTTCCCCAAGAGACCCTAAAGTTGTTGACCAATTATTAATTTTAACACTGGAAAATCAACTCAGCCAAGATTACAAAGCTCCAAAAATTCCTTAGCGGTCTTACTGACCGTACTTTTTCTGGAACATTGAAAAAGAGCCAAAAAAGACTGACTTTCCTAGATTTTATCCTATTAACAGGAAAAAAAGCTAGTTGAAAAAGTAAAAACTATGGGAGTCTAAAGAGCAGAATGATGCAAATCATAGCATTCCCTGTGACAATCTATGGAAGCAACAGTTAGACAAGCAGGATAATAAGAATATTAACATCGTTGAATCTTGGTGCTGAAAAGACTGAGAATACCATCGTCTTGGTTGACCAAGAAAGCAAACCAAAGGATTATCAAAGAAATAAATTCAGAGTTCTCATCGGAGGCACAAATGAGCAGGTTCAAATTATTCTATTTCAGTTACATTATGCAAAATTCCAACTCTATGGAAAGACTCTAATTCTAGAAAAAGTAGAAGGAAGAGAATAACTAGCACCGAGCTGATGAGGAATTTCTTAGAAGTCCTGAAAGAACAAGTTAAAGACAGATCATCATGGAGAAATTCCATCTATGTGATAGTGATGAGTGTGGATTTAATTCCATACCTGGGCCTGAATCTAGACTGAGAATGGTCCAGGTAACCTGTTTCTTCCAGGGCCTTCTGTTATTGCAGGCCCTCACCTTCTCAATGACTTTTCCTTAAAAAAAGGAAAGTTGGAAACCAATTGATAGTTATCTAAAATTTCCAGTTGAGCAATGGCTCCTCCTGGATGCACGACTACCTCATTCAAGGTAGGAAGTACCCCCCCCCCCATTCACCCTCTCACTCAAGGACACTTTTGTCGTTGCTCTGACTCAGCCTCCCATTATTTTTCTGGAGGCATTCATGAACCAGGAAGGGATTCTAGACTGCAAGTACTGGGACTGAGGTCCTGTCTCCTTCCTCAGGACCAGCAGGCTTCAAATCATCCTTCATAATGTTGCAAAATGAAGACTCTGTCATCTCTACTGGATCTGCACAGCTAGATCCAGGATATATCAAATATTAAGCGGGAGTCTTCTCCGCTTACTCTAGAATCAAGATAAATCCAGTCTTATTCCCAGGTAAGCGGATATGCACTATGGCAGTCCAAGTAATAAATATTAGTGGTAATTAAGCCAATTTGGGGCTCCATAAAGCTCAAGTTTGCTATAGTTTCCTCTCTTACATTGATTTAGGACCAAGATTTTACTGAGGCATGAAAAAAATCAGACTAGTGAACAAAGCAAATCCTTAAGAAAATGGGAGAAGAGGAGTATTCATATAGTAAAGAAATGAAACCGAGAAGCATTTGAGCTCTGGCCTGTTCTCAAACCTGCTGGTATAAACAGAAACATTCCTACTGACTTCGGTTGTTATTTTTTTTATTAAATCCAAGGAAATATTTCAAAATAAACATCAGAAAGCAAATACTTGCACCCAGATACAGGTTTAAGCAGGTACCATTAAATTAAAACAATTTATATAACCTGCAAGCTGTTCCAAATTGATATTTGCATGGCAAGTGGTGAAAAGACCATTTTACCTCACTAGCCCCAAATTATGCTTTACAAAGGATTTATTTGAAATGTATGTATTTATTTATTTATTTATTTATTTATTTATTTATTTATTTATTTATTTATTTATTTATTTATTTATTTATTAAATGTATTTCCTCCCCTATTATATCTAACTCTGTGAGGTTTACAGAACAAAAGTTACTGAAGTGGTAGATAATGTCTGCATTTTAGGATTGATTATCAACGGAAAAAGAACCAGCAGAAATTGGAGCAACCATGAAAGCCTTGGTAAAAATATTCAGCTGTTGGGATGTATCTATATCTAGGTCTAATATTATGTAGGGATTAATTTTTCCTTGGCACTCATAGAAGTTAAAGTTGGACTTGAAGAAGCAAGACAGAAACAGCATTGATGCTTTTGATGTTGGAGAAGAAACCTTAGTCTACCATGGATAACCCAGAAAACAAGTGTTCTAACTTGAAGCACAAAGGACAAAGCTGAAATTACCACATTTCAGATGCATTATGACAGTGGTTCTCATCCTTTTCTTCACCACAGACCCCCTTTCAATACCTTTTGTGGCCATGGACTATAGCCATGGACCACCAAGACTTAACACAAGATTTAAAGCACTAGACTGCATCAAGGCTTCATAGAACCCCTGTGATGACATTGCCCGCAGACCACCAGTTGACAACTACTTCATTATGAAAAGACCTAGCTCTCTGGAAATGGCTTTAATTCTGGGAAAGATGGGAGGAAAGAGAAGAAGACAACTAAGAATAAGATGGATGGACTCAGTTGCAGCAGTGATGGGTAAACTATTATAGGACTCAAAGTATTATGCTGGGCATATACCTTCTGGAGAAAATCAATTTGATGACACATAATCAATTAGAACAAAGAGGACTTCAATGTAGTCTTTACCCAAGAATCTAATCATTCTTTCAGAACAACAAATTATTCCCTTTCATTTCTGGTAGTTCATAATATTCTGCCTTCCCTCCAGCCAGATTTCTGTCCACTTTCATTATTGAATTACTGATTACTCAATGTCATTTTATAAATATGCACTCCCTCTTATTCTCTTCAGTACACATACTCTCAGTTAATTTATCTGGCTATTTTTGACTCTTTGAACACAAAGAAAAGGTGGAGTTTAATGTGAAGACGGTTTGGAACAATAGTCTAGATCTTGCTCTATTAAGAGTGGCTATAATATTCAATCTTGATCTAAATATAAATGTAGAAGAAGGAAGTATTTTATCTTGTTTGAAGCAAAGTCTTGTAAAACTTTTTAATACCCTTATGCTCCACTATTAATAATGAATAAATAAATAAACAAAAAACTGATGTACCAATTTCTCCTACAGGTGTTGGATTAGCTGCTGCTGTTCTGTCCTTCTGGCTTAACATTTACTACATTGTGATTATTTCCTGGGCCATATATTACTTATATAACTCTTTTACTACAGTAAGTGACCCTTCTTTTATTTTAAAAATAGCTGTTTAAAAACATCTTGGTTTGATTCATACTGCCTTAAAGTATGTTAAGTTATAGACTTAGATCCAAGAATTATATTTCTATCCATTTTAAACTTGTCCATTTCATTGCTTTAGGCTAGATTTAATCAAATAATGTTAATTGCCATGAATCAGTCCAGATCATTTTATTTGTCTCAGCAATAATATATATATATCTACAAAAAAATAAGACAAGCCATAATAAAGCACTACCTAAAAATGGCAATCAGCAAGATAGAAACTAATCAAATAGTATTACTCTATTAAAATACTCACAGGGCTAGCCAATGTTAGAACAGCATTTAAAATGGGACGGCTAAGTGGAAAATAAACTTCTCAGTCTATCAACTATCTATGGTATGCAAATGGGATACCAGTTTATATTTCTAACAACAGAGAGGCACACACACATACACACTTTTGTGCAATGTACTACCACACTCTCATCTGCTCTTATTCTGAAAGTCATGCTATTGTATTTATTCATTCATTTATGTAGTGTCCCAGTGACACTGAAATTTGCTTTCGCTGCTTGCTGATAAAGTTCTTATGAGCAACCCATAAAAATTGGCACCCAACTTTTACTCTTTTACTCTGCTAATCTTTCCTGCTGGAAAAGTGAGGGGTAATACATTGTCCAAGGGCACCTAGTAAGTCATTTACTAAGCTGAAATTTGATTAATTCATCATTTTTGGGCCTATACAGAACTCAAAGATATTTTCCTCTTTACAAAGAAGAGTAAGATCAATTTAAATATATTTTGGTGGCATAATTGTAGCTAAATTGTAGAAAAATAGTTTGAAATATATATGTTTTAGAAATGATTAGAATAATAGAACTTTTCCACTTTCTCTCTTCAGTAAGTTTCTTGCAAAACTGTATGTGTGCACACAAAAAGTAGGATGTACCAAACACTTAGGATAAATAGAACCTATGCTACTTAGTTATCCATTCATTCAGTTTGTATGGCCACCCATATAAAATCTAGGTGGGTAACAATATTTAAAAGCAATATAAAAATCACAAATAAATTGTAAAAAAATATAAATACTGATAGAAGAGATTATTTGTAGCTCAGGGTTGAACTGTGGGGTCCTTGGTGCTCTCTGAGCTTGATGGTTTTCTTGCAGACATGGAGACATCTACATACCATTCAAAACAGTAAAAAAAAACCAAAAAGAACAAAATACCTCCTCACCGCCCGTCAACACCCATACGAGCAGAGATTAACACCAAGATTAGCACTAGACCAATAATCAAGAAGTAAATAATACCTGAATCAAGGAACTACTTTGAGCCTAAGAACATCCCCATCAACAGTTACAGGGCAAGGTGCTAATATATAAGAATAAAAACAAACCCACTCCCTTCTAGCACTAATGATGTTACTTACTTTGGTTATGAATTATCTGCAAGAAAACCACCAAGCTCAGAGAACACCAAGAACCCCACAAAATTATAGATGTTTATAATTATAAATATTTTCTTGACTATTGAAAATTCTACCCAGTTGATTGAGGGTCCACAAAACACAGAATAAGGAATAAAATAAAATCTATTTTATATCTACAGAATCAGTCTATAGTTATACTGAACACACTTACAAACACTGAGGAGGGTCTCAAACCTTCATTTTGGCACATGTCCATAAATTATTGTTTTAAAATAATGGAGGAACGCCTTAAGTTAGGAAATATTGCAAGAGGCAACTGTATAGTTGCACTCTGTTTGGCAGTGAATGAGGGATGGATGGATGGATACTCTTAGGTAGCCCCAATCTATCACATTAATATATGTGAAATGCAATAGGAAATGGGGAGACAACACAATTATATATTGCAAGTTAGATTATTATAAACAAATCCCCAAATTACATGCATTGGTCATATTATTTATTACTCACTATTTGTATATGTTCAAAAACTGCATATCTAATTAGAATTTAACAAAATGTAGAAGAAAAACTACAATATAATCATGAGCTTTGGAAAGAAAAAGGTCTAGTTCATAGATGTGGTGGACAATGCATTTGCAGCAACAAAGGGGGAGGATTTGGCCAACTCGGAAAATTCTCAGAAGGAGATCTAGATCGAGACCACACAGTTATGAGCTGGAGAGGAGAAGAGGGAAGAGGTTCAGGATAGCCACACTCTAGAATCTCTTAGGATATATCTAGTGGCTTAGAAATTTGTAACTTTAATTTGGCAAGATTTTGTCCATTAGATGTAAGCAAATAAAGGTTTTCACTTGACTGGACCCTGCTGTCTCATCTTTAGCTTGGCTTAACACTGGTGACATAAATGCAGAACATATTACTGTAATAATTCATCATTTCATCTTGGTCACTATTCTAGAAAAGCAGATAAATCTAAGTTATATTGCTCTATCAAACACTGTTTTTATTCTTCTGTTCCAATTCTCTCTGTTTTTTAAATCAGACTCTTCCATGGAGTCACTGTGATAATCCCTGGAACACAAACCAGTGTTTCTCCAACTACAGCATAGTAAATAACACCAACTTGACAAGTGCTGTTGTGGAATTTTGGGAGTAAGTTAAGAAGTCTACACCTTTTTACTTTCTATGAATGTCCATTGTCACTTTCTCAAAACCAAACGGAATATAATTTTTTTTTATATTTGTTTTCTACTTTTAGGCGAAACATGCACCAAATGACAGATGGACTGGAAAAACCAGGCCAGATACGATGGCCATTAGCAATTACTCTGGCAATTGCCTGGGTCTTAGTATATTTCTGTATCTGGAAAGGAGTAGGCTGGACTGGAAAGGTAAAGGAATATAAAACCATTGCAGATTGAATCAACACAGTATTGAGAAAAATAGAGATACGGGTTCTCTTGAAGGGACATCCCCTCAAGAATTTACATTGTATTTTAAATGCTATAGTATTTGTTATATTTATTTTTCACCTATAAATGTAATTATTACATATAGGCTGTGTTTATCATTGTATACATTGTATTGTGCAAGGTGATACTATCAATATTATTGTAGATACTTAAAATAGTATTGTATCTTTCACATATTTCAAGTCAGTAAACTAGGAACATTACGAATTGTTTTTCTTAAATCCAATTTTAAATTAATTGAGAGAGAGCTTAGCATAGCAATTACTTTCAAGTTATCCTCTTATTCTTTACATTAGGTGGTATATTTCTCTGCCACATATCCTTATATCATGTTACTTATCTTGTTCTTCCGTGGAGTAACATTACCTGGAGCAAAAGATGGCATTTTATTCTATGTAACTCCTAAGTTTGAGAAGCTTTCAGACTCTGAGGTAAGTGATCCCACAAATAATTTTGTTGTAGTTGTTATTACTGACAATCCCATGGTTATTCCTTCCACTATATTCATTATTGACATTCTTTCTAATTTTGAATTACAATATAAGCTACCTATTCTAATTGTATTGGAATGGCTTTATAATTCTTCATTAGGTCTGGCTGGATGCTGCCACGCAGATCTTTTTTTCCTATGGGTTGGGTCTTGGCTCATTGATTGCCCTTGGAAGTTACAACACATTCAACAACAATATTTACAGGTAAAACAATTGCCATTCTGCACTAGCCTTGTATCCTAGATATTAAGTTATAAGAAATTGAACCAATTCATGGGGGGGGGGGTTTCATAGAAAAGACTTCAGTAAACATTAAACAGACATACATTGTAGAGTTATGCAGATTTTTAAAGGGACCAGTTGAGGGAGATTCACCCCTCCAGTTCTTCAACAAGTTGGACTAATTCAGGTCAGTGAACCCTTTTATCACATCGAATCATTGTGATACATCTTCACCTGGCAAACATTTTATTAATGCGAGGTCCCTGCAAGTTGCATACTCCTATTAGAAAAATCATCATCCAGTGTCATACACTACAGATAATCTTCCCTGCCAGTAGGAATATGAATAAAATATCTGGTTTTTGAAGTAATACTATCCCTCCATCTCTCTCTCTTTTTTCTCCCAGGGATTCCATCATTGTATGCTGCATAAACTCTTGCACAAGCATGTTCGCTGGTTTTGTTATTTTCTCCATTGTTGGATTTATGGCTTATGTAACCAAACGGCCTATTGAAGACGTTGCAAAATCAGGTATATTATTCCTTACTCTGTTTTATTGTTTTAGTGGTAAAAAAATTAGTACAACTGAAGATTTCTAAAGTTTGCTAAGTTCTCTCAAGGGTCTACTGCTCAGCATGTGTTTGTCTAACCAGGTAACATTAAACTAGCTGACTATTTAAATATGGAAACAACAAAAAGGACAGGCAGGATCCTAATCTTAAAAGTCTACTAGATTGGATAGTAGTGCCTCCCAAATTTACTTCAAAATATCCCTTAGACCAGAATCTTTTGTAATAGAGCCTAAGAATTATAACAAAATAAGACTATTGATTTCAGAGGGCTGTTTTACTATTCTATACAAGAGAAATACTGTCTGATAGTTGAATGGAGATATAAGAATGAAGACTCGGAGTATGAGCCGCTTCGTGTGTTTATTTTTTATTGGCAACTAGGGCCACTTTTATCTGCATAAGTGAAACATCAATACCGGTTGCATGCTTAGCAAAATGCGCACCGCATACTGACATGTGGCACCCTGGCCATCAAACTTCAGAGGCCAAAATGCCTCTGAAGCAAAATGCCAAACAGTGATTCAGTAGGAATTCAAGGACGAACTGGGAAATAATAACATATCTCAGGAAGAATATTGTTGGGAGCTGGGCAGCATACAAACTTAATACATACATAATATAGGATGCTGGATATAACATTGCCCTTATATGGACCACAGGTAAAGGAGCTAGAAGGAACTTATCTGCTTCCATTAGCCAAAACAGTCAGCTTCTACAAACAGTTAACCTAGGACTTAACATCTCTAAGGCAGCATACACTAATCCGGTGTTTCTCAACCTTGGCAACTTAGAGATATGGGGACTTCAACTCCAATAATTCTTCCATACAACATGCTCCAGCCAGCATACTCTAACTTCATCTATTAACCTGGTGTCCACTGTTATTCAACAGTAATATGCTGAAGAGAAGATCAGTCATTTATCATAAATTGTAAAGTTACATAATGGCTTACCAGTTGGCTTAAACCAGTGGTTTCCCTCTTTAGCTTCCCTCACACCTCATTTGTTTTCTTTCATATATCTTATTAAATTTTTGTAAAAAATTACAGAGTATCTTTTTTTGCCAAATTATGTGAATTATTGGGAGAGATAAAACTAAAATAAATCAAAGTAATAAGTGATACAAAGTCATGCACCAAATAGCACAGTTACTCTTGAAAATTACACCAGTTACAGTTCTGGGTGTAAACGTAGATCTTGAAAAAGTTTTCCAAAGTTTCAACTGCTTTTAATATGCAGCTCTCTTACCCAGGCCCCTGAAATCATGGAAAATGTACAACAGTTCAGGGGCATGCCCTTATCTAGTGGGAAGAACACTAGTTATTTAATATTATTATAGACTTTAGGTTTCTAACGGAGAGCAACTTCATAAAATGGAAAACAAGAAGCCAATGTGGTGATGCTGCACTACAGCATTAATATTTAACATGTTCTCTATTGAATGGTGAAACTCTTTGGTAACCCTCTATAATGAACTTTATTTTGGTTAATTATGATACTACAGCTACTGTAATACTTATATTATGTAATGAAAATACAGTATTAGGTGGCATCTTGTCAACCAAAACTGAATTATGAATTTTGTATTAAATGTATATTTAAGTGACAAAAATGTAAAGTACTCACAGATGCATATAAAATTTATGTTTGCAAAAGTTTATAAAAATGAACATTTTCCATAAATTCAGTCAAGGATGAAACGGTATAATACAAACATAATGTGGAACTGAAATCTCTCATCTGTCATCTGTCATAACTTTATGGCTTGGCAATTCTAGTGATAGATAATTGATTGGAGACTTTATATTCCATGAGGAATGACTGCTCTTCAAATTAGACAGTACTGAAATAGATTGGTGAAGGTTTTGATTTGCTATAAAGTAGTTTTGTGGGTTGTTATGAAACAACTTCATAGAGTAGAATATTGTAAATGCTATTTACAGAGTTTTCCCAAAGGTGCTTTTTCCAAAAGGCAACTGGACTTTCTTGATTTTTTCTTTGAAATCATTTTGCTTCTCATCCAAGAAGCTTCTTCAGTTCCTTTTGGAAAAAACACCTTTGGGACAATCATGACCTGGATGATTGAGAATCTCCATACATATTTACTGTGTTGTTGTTACTATGTGAACATTTGAAACTTTTAAAAATGAGCTCTGTAGCATTAACTGTATTCTGCTTTTGTTTATATTTTAATTTGCATGTCGTTAGTCACTTATTTCAGTTCTAATCAGTAAATGTATCATTATATTTTGAAATATACTAAAAAGAATAATAAGGTCAGTAAGTTTGTATTGCAAAAGGGAACTTCAGAGACAATGCATTTTTTCCTCCATTACTAGGTCCAGGACTTGCATTTTTAGCTTATCCAGAAGCAGTAACACAACTTCCCATCTCTCCATTGTGGGCAATACTGTTCTTTTCTATGTTGCTTATGCTTGGAATTGACAGTCAGGTAATACACATGCAGTATTATTTTTCTTCTTCGTTATTATTATTCATGGAGCCATTGCATATACTCCATCTTATTTAATTATTTTTGGGCAATTTATATGACATTTCAAGTAGGACAACCTTTGGCTTAGAGGCTAGAGGCAGCCTGAGAATGAGTGCAAATGTTCACATTGATGAAATGTTTTAGAGGCCATTTCCAAAATAATCAACACAAACAGTCCAACCTACCATCACAAAGGAGCAGCGTCTGCATCTATATTAGAAAATTCTGAGAAAATAGAAAACCTTCTGAGAAATTTCTTGTATTGTACCTTTAATTTAAGAGACTTGCTCAGAGAATCAATTACAGATAAATTAACTTTTTCAGTCGATATTCCTATAAGTCAGGCTGATATGGACCTTTCTCAAAAAATTCCAAAATAGGGTGAACTGTAGAATCTCTTGTGAGAATGTTAGTATGTCATGACTCCATACCCAGTAGTTTTCTTCTACTAAACCAGCAGTCCCCAACCTTTCCGATTTGTTGTACCAGCGGGGGTGGAGGTGGGGGTGGGGAGAATAGATTGGATGGTTCTATGTGAGGGGCAGGTGGGCATATTTGCACATTCAGCTCCATTTGCCAAGTGGCTAAATGGCCTGAGGGTTGGGGACCCTGTGCTAAAAACCATAAAGAAAAAAAATGGTCCCACTAAAAAAATATTATCTTCCTCTGGTTTAAAATGGCAAATTCAAAACATATACAGACATTACATAATAAATAAAATTTGATACAAATACTTTATTAAATAATTCAGTGGACATGCAGATGTGAAAAAAATCTGGCTAATCAATGGCTTCATTTGATTAACAGTATTCTTGTTACCTCACCCAAAATAACTATTGACTATAATTGTTTCTCTATGGAATTTATGCTTTTACCACTATGAGACGGTAATTATTGAAGGTTCATAAATATAAGAAATACATAGATAAGAAATTCATGTAGAAAAAAATCTTAACACAATATATATAGAAATATGTAGAAAAAGTCACCGTCATGGTAAACAGAAGATGCAACAAATACTGATGACTTATAAATCATCATTTTCGTCTTGTATGAAGTGGAGCAGAACAGAAAGCAAATGCAGACGTAAACATGATGTGAATACCTAAAATACATTGAATCCCCTATTTTTTTTTAAAGGATTATATTATTACCACATAAAACAAAGACTACAAATTCAAGTAAAGCTTGTGCATAGCTAAATAAAATCAAATGCAAGTCCAACCCCCACCCCATTATGTTCCAGTAATGACATATATTCTAAAATATGTCAGCTTCAATAACTCAGCACTTTGGAAATTAAGTAGTTAATATCCTATGCACTATAACCTGTTAAGACCGCTAAGCCTCATATGCTACTATGGATTTAAAAGTTACAGTTATATTGACAGAATTGCCATTTTTCTAAATACCTTCTCTCACTATAGAATTTTTACAAGCAAAAATTCAGTAGATTCAAAAAATTTCCAACTCATGGATTTCTGACTAGCGCCTATTTACAAAGCACACAGGATTGTAAACAATCCCTACTGCTACAACCTAAACAAGACCATCTTCTTTCCAGAATCACTTCTTCCATAGCATCTGAGCATTTTCTTGCTGATGTTTCATGAATGGTGGAACAGTTGAATAATAGAATAGTTGGTTGAGTTAAATGGTTATATAAATGCTTTAAATAAATAAACAATATCTTTAAGGTTTCAGTAACGATAGTGGTTCAGCTGTTGGCTTTCTTGAAAGCCAGTGAAAATGCAAATGAAAAGCATGTTCAGCTAGAACAGGGGTGTCAAACTCAAGGTCCGTGGGCCAGCCCCAGCCCATGGAGTGCTTAGATCTGGCCCAGAGGGCCGCCCTGGAAACAGCAAAGGACCAGCCCGCAGTGCCTCTGCCAATGAAAACAGAGCTTGGGAGGGCCTGCACGCGGTCCACCTGGGCTCCATTTTCAGCTATGACAGCCTCCTGCAGCCCTTTGCCAGTGAAAATGGAGCTCAGGGAGGCCACATGCTCCCTGGTCATGTCTCTGGCTATTCTCCCCCCGGCCATGTTCCCCGCTCGCCCCCAAGATCAAACACAACCCTGATGCGGCCCTCAATGAAATTGAGTTTGATACCCCTGAGCTAGAACAAGAAAACAAAAGGAGGAATTCCATTGTAGGTGGCCATGCTTGCTTGTTCTTGGCCTTCTGTTATATACTGCTTGTGCATGTACAATTGTTAAACTACCAGAAAGTATTCAAATTAGGTTGTCTCATAAAAACTGCTTATATAAGCACAAAATTAAATATGGCAGTTTTTTACTTAGACAGCAAAACTGATCAGAGGATTAAGATTGTAGTCACCAACAATATTGATTATCTGTTAGCCTATCTTCTCAACATATTGTCCCAAGTATTTATAATTTTCAGCTATTTTTCCCAAAGGCAGTAATTGGGCTTTCTCTTCTGAATCTTCTAAATTCAATTGTGCTAGTATAAAGGATTAGAAATTGTCCAAAACACTGACAAACTACAAAGCAGGATTGTCCATGTGGATATCCAGTAAACAAAATTCTCCCAAGCATAGTGGCACCTGGCTGAGAAGTAGCATGATGGGTTAATCAAAGTTTAAATAGACGAAAGTAAAGATCTGTTCCCACTTTTAGAAATTTCACTTCTTGCTAACCAGAATTGTCCATAGAGATTCTCTTTTATCAATATTAAAATAAAATTTCATTAAAAATCAAAAAAAACTAAGCAGAATAAAAGTTACTACACTGCCAAGAGACATTTCCAATAGAAATAAAGTATGTCTCATATCCCATATTAGAATTACACCCTTATTTTTTTCTACCAGTTACATGTTAACGTATGTATAAAAGTTACCCCATATAAGCTTATAAGTGGTTTGAAAACATTATGAAATAGTCAAACATTCATTTTATTACAAACAGGTTAATTGATCAGCCGCAGCACAACAAAATCTAATAGTCTGCACCACTAAAAAGCTTTCGTAATATCATCCGAAATAAGGGGGGGGGGAGAGAAATAAGGTGAATGTTTATATACCTAAATCTAATTTTTTGGTCGATTTGTGTCTACTCCCATTTTAGTTCTGTACTGTTGAAGGATTCATAACAGCATTAGTGGATGAATTTCCAAAACTGTTACGCAGTCGAAGAGAAATTTTCATTGCTCTTGTGTGCGTTGTGTCATACCTAATAGGACTGTCTAATATTACTCAGGTAAGTCATATTTTGGGGATTGTCTGTCACAAATTTGATATACTTGCATTTTCTCCTTTGAGTTAAGAGTTAAGAGTTTCATCTATGCTTTTTAGATGAAATTTTTACAACAGAAATCAGGGCCAAACAGAAGAGTAGTTGAGAAATGGGTGAAATAAGCAAGACTTTCCAATCCTCAGAGCTATACTGTAGAAATGTCCTTGAAGCCTGCAAAACTGTTTCCTCACAATACAGAGATCCTCTGGCGATATGGACCTTTGGCCAGCCCAGAGTTCGTTAATAGGAGAGATTTCAGCTTTTAATGTTATCTAAAGAATTTGAGATTAGTACAGTGTGGTTAGTTACAATTCATTCAAACTATACATGTTTCTCAAAGGAAATCCTATTAACTACAGTAGGACTTATTCCTAAAAACAGGGCTGTAGCAAAAATATAATCATTCCATTATTAGCCAATAATCTCAGCTAGAAGAATCACATAAAGACCTTGTTATTATGAATACTGTAAATACTGCCATTGCTTAGTTTGAGAATAGCATAAAATATCAATTTCTTGTATGTTACATAATCCAAAGTAAATACTTCTTATAAAATATAGAATGCACAAGTAAAATCATATTTACCTTATTTTCAAAGACAGTTCTGTCTATTTGTTTATACTAACAGCCAGAATCAAGAATTGGGTGTGGAAGAGAGTATACTTAGAGAACATTAAGCAGCATATAATAAAGTTATATAGTTGGGGAATCAAACAAATAGGTGTACTTGTAAGAGTTTTCTATGAATAATAAATGAATTATTGTAGCCCATACTACAAAATAACAAACAGAACCTCAATGAAAAGTAAGTATCTTAAGAAGTAGACATCTTAAAAAACAGTTTATATCCTGATTATCTCTTTTCCCATTGCAGGGTGGGCTCTATGTGTTCAAACTTTTTGACTATTACTCAGCAAGTGGAATGAGTCTTTTATTCCTTGTGTTCTTTGAGTGCATCTCCATATCCTGGTGTTATGGTATGTCATGTTTGGTGTTTCATTCCATTAGAGTTCAAGGAAGTACATAAGAGTTTTTCAGTCATTTTATCCCTCAAACAATCCTATAAACCAGCCTAAATTTTAAGAGAAAAAATGTCTGCCTTTAAGTCAGTTCAATTTTGGTCTATTGCAATTGTTGATTTTAATTCTGTTCATCCTCAAACACATTGATATTTCCTGCCCAATGCATGGAAATATGTGTAGTGCATCTCTCAGGATAAAACCTCATACATCAAGATGAATGAGGCACTACTATTCTGATGGACAAGCAGCAATCCCATTTTACTAGAGTTCAAATTAAGCCTGTTCTTTCCCATTCCATTCAGACTCTCACAACCTGCAGATGCTAGGAAAGGCTGGCCTGAGGTAATGATGTGAAAGCTAGGTGCCATCACCATATTGATAATACTGAATTCCAAATTGCCAGATGACCTCTGCCCGTAATTTTATGTAAATAGGAGAGGGGAGAAATCAAACCCCACAGCACCCTACAAAAAAGTAAATATTGGAGTGATCTCTCTTTCCCAATCACCTACTGAGGAAGGAATGGAACCATTGCAACAAATTGTGCTAAATCCCCAATTCCTGAAGATGGTTAGGAGGACACCATTTCAATCATTCAGATCCAATTGCTGCAGTTTACTTTTGTCAAAGGATTATAACCCAAATGCCAGATAGTTTTAACGGTCTGTCAGATGCAGAAAATTTACAAAGTGCAAAGTTCTTTTCCCCCCAAAAAAACACTATTTTCAGGGCATTTCCATAAGGACTTACGAATCGAATTTCATAAATTTTAACATTGCATTGTTGATTTTTCTGTTTTGTAATATAAACATAAAGATACATACCAGAAGCTCTATTTTCTTTAGAGAAAAAATGCATTTGATCTTGCTTATATTCTCTCCAAACAGCTTTGTATTTACAGAAAGACTTTAACCTAGATAATAGTTCCTAATGCTACTGCCCCGAGGAACTCCGTTTCTAGAACACTGGACACAAATTGTTGCACGTACTACTATCTGCTGTAAGAAAAATTAGCTACATATTGGATGCAACTTCACTCTTCACTTATGGCTCTTTACAAGGAACACATCTTCCATTTCATCAGTGTTAAAAATCAATCCTCCCTTCAATCATATTCTTTTCAGCAACATCTTGCTGAAAGGTGCACAGATATCTCCTGGGTAAGCATTCAGCTTACTGTATGGATTACATGGGAACCACAGCTACTATTAGAGTTATCAGGATTCCATAATGTATTGAATCAAGCAGATACACGCATCTCTTATCAAATACATTCATTATTGAAGACAACTAATATTTATTTATTTTATTTATTTAGGTGTAAACCGCTTTTATGACAATATCCAAGAGATGGTTGGATACAAGCCCTGCATCTGGTGGAAGCTTTGTTGGTCTTTCTTTACTCCAATCATTGTGGCAGTAAGAAATAAAACTATTGTTTTATCATATAAAAGCTGATAATTTACCTTACCATTATGCAAAAGTATATTTTTAATAAACCTCTTTCTGTAATTTTTTGAATTGTAACTTACAGAACATTCAAATTCAAAATTAAGAACATCTCCTTCCTAAAATGATACATCATACTTCATGATTGAATGATTAATGTTTATGGCTCTTGGGAAATAATTATGTATTCAACAGAAAAAAAGATGACATCTTGATATTCTCCTCTTAAACAGATGAGGATTCATTCATTCACCATTTAGAAATGTACATATATATATAAATGTAAGGGAAGAGTCCACCTCATCCCCTAATTATGCAAAGAGGGGGAAGTTATCTGTGGCCATTGTTTCTTTTCCTAGACTCCAATATTCAACACCATAGCAGGATTTTAACTGAATTAAGATTTTAAATGAATCAAAAGAAAAAACAGTCTATCCTCCTAAAACTCTTGGAACTTCACTAGACACAAAAAAGCTCTTTTTTTAGCTTAGATCAGGGGTGTCAAACTGGCAGCCCACGGGCCAGATGCATCGTACACAAGCCACGCCCACCCCGGCCCCACAAAGGCAAAAAACGTGACATCACATGATTTGATCAAGTTTCACACCCGTGGCTTAAATAATAACATATTACTTACTTTACTAGAAATTACTGGAAACATTGGTCAATTTGTTAAAGGAACCAAAAATAGATTGAAAGAATATTCAATATTCATATTCTTCATTTTGTGAACAGATGTTAAAAGATGACAATCTTTTTCAAAGAAAAAATGTTTGAGAAATTTGAGCACAATTCTCTGAGATGCTATGCTCTGGCTTCCTGCTCCCATTTTAAAGTTATAGGGTGTTGATTCTATACTGCAGAAGTTTGATCCCAGGAAAAATCAGAAATTCCATGGTGTATGGTGAATAATGTGAATAGCTATTTGCTGTGTTTAAGAGAAATATTAAAAGCATAGAATTTAGGGTCTGCAAACCTAATTTTTCTGTTCCTGTTTTTTTCTGCCATTACTTTGGTAAATTCTTCTCTTCTTTTTCTTTTTTCCTTTTCCTTGATTCCATCAATTGATTGTTTAGAATAAAGGGAATAATTGTGAATATGTCCAATTCTCACCATTTAACTGTTTCAAACAAAACATGGTACTATATGAACCAGTATATCTCTAAATTCTAATTAATCTTTTGAAACATTTTGCAGGGTGTGTTTATCTTCAGTGCTGTGCAAATGACTCCTCTCACTTTGGGGAATTATGTTTTTCCCAAATGGGGCCAAGGTGTTGGTTGGTTTATGGCTCTCTCTTCTATGGTGCTGATTCCAGGCTACATGGCATACATGTTCCTTACTTTAAAAGGTTCCTTAAAACAGGTAAGCTGTCTTTCATACAATACCTCAAGATTCTAGATTTAGCGGCCACCAACTTCTATTATCTTTTGAATTACAATATGAAAATATAGTATACCTGTGACAATGTATTTTGGTTAGCTT
>JANHFL010001806.1:67191-81988 GCA_032468155.1 Oxyrhabdium leporinum | reverse complement strand
TCCTTTAGGTTTTTCTTTTACTTCTATGTCTTTAATCTTTGATCTTCCTCTTTAATTTTTAGTCTTTAATCTTTCTCTGTAAATCCAATCACCACATTCTTAAAGTTTGGAGATTATTTTTTTGAATTTTTTACAAGTTAATCCTCTAAGGTAACAGTTGGAAATTATCTCACCCAGTTTCACAGCTCTGTACACACACCACTCCAGCACAAAATCTTAGTGTCCCAGTTGTCCCAGCTTGTGACAGATAAGAAAATGGCTGTTCTCTCTGCTGCCTGTCAGGAGAGCTTTCTTCGGATCAGCGAGGAAATTTCAGTTTCCTCGCAATCGACAAAGTGCCTCTCCTTTCTTCACCACCTCTCCAGGGCAGCTTAAACCCATAGGGTCTCCCAGAAAACAGTTGCTGGCTGCATTTCATGGAGCCCAGTGGAGCTCCACTATTTTCCAGCCATTCTCTCTGCAACATCAACCAGAAGTCTGTTTTATAAGCATTTCCATTAATCAGTTGAATCATTTCACTTTAACTGCTTTTCTTTAACTGTTTTCCTCATGTAATTTCAGCCAATGCATGGATGAATTGATTCTTTATTCATGGTTATTAATCAACTATTTGAAAAACCCTACAAAAATTAAAAAATGAGAACAGTAAGGCAAAACAGCAGTCCATAGTTACCAATACAATGCATGATAAAAAAGTAAAACAAAGAAAAGTATGCATCATACCTGGAGAGGAAGCAAAATTAACCTTATTATTTGTTCCAACTTCTACATATCACTACATTTTTTTTATTGCAGCCATCTCATGGGGCCAAACTTCTGTAACAGGCATGGTCATGGAGTTGCATGCAAAGGCTGCCAATTGGATATATGATACACTATGATACAACTGGTTATAAGCAGCCATAGACTATGAACAGCAAGAAAAGCACAATCCAGTAATAAAAATATGGTGGTCATGTTGACAAAATTTCTCTCTCTTTCTCTCTTGGGAAACTCTGTGATCTGGACAATAAAGCCAGCATTAAATACTGTAAATGTAATCCTGAACGAGGATTGAAAAAGGATTGAAAAACACTTGAAAAAGTCTGTAGAGATTCTCAGTCATCCTGGTCTTGGTTGTCCCAAAGGTGCTTTTTCAGGAGGCAAGTGGACTTTCTTGTTTTTTCTTTGAAGACGTTTTGCTTTTCATCCAAGAAGCTTCTTCAGCTTTCTTCACTTGAAAACTACAAATGAAAGCTTATATCTGGAAAAATGTAGTGATATATGCAGTGGTGATGTTCAAAGACATTCACACAGAGCCTAACAGCAATTTGGAAGGCAAGGAAAAAACACAGTACTATAGTTTCCCAGGAGAATCATCAGTGATTGAAAACAAAAATCAAAAATAATGAATAGCATTAATAGTCAACAATGTTCAGGGGAAGAAAAGAAGAGGAAGAGGAGGAGTTCTATTTCAGGCCAATTTTAATTTGCCAGGAACTATTAGAGGAACTAGACCCTTTGGGGTCTTTACCAGAGATTACTGCTCATCAGACAAGTCTCTAGACATTAAGCTCAGAAATGTTTAGATTGCACTATTTTGGAGACATCTAACTTGGATATGACTCTAACAGAACACTGTATAATAGTTGAACCAGCAACTTAACCTCAAATAATTGAGGAATTCCTTTAGTAATATGTCATCTAATATATTTATCTAAAATAGATCCCCATCATTAATATATATTGTACATCAAGAAATTTCCTGACAGTTAGAACAATTAAACAGTGGAACGACTTGCCTCCAGAAGTTGTGAATGCTCCAACACTGGAAGTTTTTAAGAGGAGATTGGACAACCATTTGTCTGAAATGGTATAGGGTTTCCTACCTGAGCAAGGGGTTGGACTAGAAGATCTCCAAGTTCTGTTCCAATTCTGTCATTCTATATTCTATATCTGAGTCTATTTACTCTGCACAATTATCTTTTGCATCTATTTATGAAAGATGTAGAGGAATAACATCTTTTAAAACAATATTTTCCCAAAGCATTAATCTGAGAAAACATCTCTCTCCCATTGGTTCTCCTACTGGTCCTGTATGATCAGAGAGTTTTGTTTAATGTCAGCCCTACAAGGTAGACCAGACTAAGAAATAAACTCCATGAAAGACTAAAGATCTTGCAAGTCTGATTGTGCACTTTCTCCGTCTTAACTATGTGAATTGGGAAGCGGTCTGAAATGTTTGTTCATACATTATCTTGGACTTAGTCTGTCTTCTGTCAGGTGCGAGTAACCAGGAACAGGAGCTGGGTTCAAAGCACTAGAAGTATATTATATAGTACCTATACACAAGAATCTGATCTACTAATAGTCAAAGCAAATTAGCACTAGATAAAAGTCAACAGAATTCATGAGGGGGCTGGACGTGTCTCTTGTGGCTACATAAAGATTCCAAATTTATGACATGTTTGACCTCACATGATCATCTCCTACATGTTCATCTCTTCCTAAGTCCTTTCTTTCTCAAGGCCATCCTTTTTACATTTAGAATAACATTTAATTATTAAAAGCAGACGGTTTATTTATTACCCAGACCACAACCTCAATGGCATTGTTAGTTTTAAATTATATAAAGTAATTAAATTAATTCATTTATCATTTTAAGATGTTGCAATATCATGAAATTGGAGAAATTCTAGCTTTACTTAATTTTTAGAAAACAAAAAAATAAATCCACTACTTTTTACACCACCAAAACATACACTAGCATTTGTTCTGTTTGTCCAAGTGAATATGTGTTGCCTACAACAACTTCTGAAAAGCTATTTATCACTGCTTATGCCACTTTCTGTTGCTAGGCAACACAGAGCTATTGATCTTAAAAGTAGGATTCTGGGTCCCCATTTCAGTTCATTTTGTGGAGAAGGTGATTACATGTAGTTACATCTACCTACAGTGCTACTTAATCATCCTAAGTACCACTTACAGTGGTACTTGATCATGATTCAGTTTTTCTTTCAAGAGCAAAGCAATAAATATCTATCTGGAGTGAAGCAGAAATATTAAGTTCTGCTTCATAATTTTTTCTGAGCCATTACTATTCATCCTTCAAAAGAAAACCAAAATAATTATTTAAAAAAATATTACAACATCTAAAACAGAGTAGTAGCATTCCAAATTTAGCCTATAATAATCTTTCATATAATCTGTTATGATTTACCTGTTAAAATCAGTAGCAACCTAAGAAATGAAAGAACCTACGGAATACTGTATAATCAAAGATCCATCCAGTCCAGCTTCTCTGACAGGAAGCTGACAAGCCTGGACAGGCAGGTGATAGCTTTCTTTCATTGACATCTCTACCAGCTGGCATTTAAAGCATCCTTCTGCTGATTCAGGAAGATGTAATCATCAAGATTAAAAACCAGAGGTAAGTTTCTGCAGGCCTCCTCAAGTTCAAGTTAATCAAACATCTGATATAATAAATGCCATATGTTCTAAGCTTAATGGATAACCTGATACTCTGGGAGAGAAAGAACAGTTTCTGCCTGCCCATATTTTTCATATATCATAGAAAGTGGTTTTATATATTTCTATTGCGTTCAAAAACTCCCAGTACTGTAACCTTTTTTTATTGGGGAACTATTTTAACTCACTAATAATTTGGCTCTTGTTTTCTTATCTCATTCTGACCTCCATGTCATTTTCAAGTGACAGTCCAGTTCTGCTTCAAATCTTGGGCAGAATTTTTGCTCATTTTTCCAGCATAAAAATCACCTATTCTCTCGGTTTCATCTTTTAAACAAGATTTCAGTTCATGACAACATTGTTCTCCTATTTCTTGCCTGGTGAAATATCTCGTTATTAACCCTTTGGTTGATTTTTTTTTAAATTTCGCCTTCCATCTGAATTTCACTTTGACCAGTCAGGAGAATGAAAGTATATTCCTAGAATCAATATTATTTTGGGAACTGATGTTCTATAGTTCTTTGTTATCAAAATGCATCCAATGGATGAGTCTGTCCCATATGAATATTTTAGTTTATTAAACTCTGTGTCTTTCGACATCTAAAATGTATAGATTTTTCACTGAAAACACCTGGCCAATATCAATAAAGAATTTCAATTTGTTATTCCTCTCTGTAGAATTATTGCTGGTATTTCCTAAAGTAATTGTTTCATCTGCTCACAAAAATCTTATGCTGCTGCAACAAAAGTACCACAGATATATATAAGGTTTACACCTTACATCAAGACAGTACCTCAGTATAAACTGAGGGAATCCTACTGAAAAATAGAGGCTGATTTAATTTAGGGGTGTCTTTTAGCCAACCAGATCTATTTCTATTACAACATCCATTTTCAAGAGCCTTTATATTTTTCTCAAACCAGAATTTAATCAAATTAGGAATATATTAGTTAAATATAGAAATGATCCTCTCAGTATCACAAAAGGCCTGTCAGGATTTCTTTAAGAATTCTTTTTACCTAGATGTGGAAACTGCCCTATGGATCCATATATTTTATATTGAGTTCTTCAGATTCAAATTAATAGAGAACATTCAGTAAATAATAAGTTGTACATATTCTTTACAGCCTATTTTCTTGACCGTGAGCACTTTGCTGGAGAAATCATTCCCTTTAGAAATTATTTAACTAAAATGAAGAATTGGCATAATGTAAACAATCTGTACAGTATATAAATGTTCTAACAAAATATGCAGAAATGTAACAATTAAAAGAAACTCATGAAGACAGCATAGAATATATTTAAAGATTGGGAAACTGTATCTGTGAAATTGGAAAACTTTCTTTCACATAAGTCTTGATTTTTGCTTTGTGTGTGAAAAATTAATACTGAAGAGTTAGAAGCCTTGTGGGTTTTTAAAATTGAAAAGGGTACATGTGTATGTTGCAAAGAGAGTATATACAAAAAAATGCAGTTAGCCAGCAACTATGCAAATCTCTTTAAATTACTCGCATAAGCACATAACCTTGATCTTGACTATAATTACAGTATTGCTTGATTGATTTCTTAATCCAATAGGGGGAAAGGGATGGTTTTATTTAAAAGCTTACATATTCTTTCAAGCCATACTGAAATTGATTCCATAAAGGATATTCACCCTAGTGCCTGATGTATATTCATAGGATCAATATGGGGCAACTTTCTATTCACTTCAAAACATCTGTTTCCCTTCTTTCTGAATGATACTAAAGGTCAAATGAATATCTTATGATAAAGTACTTTAAACACACACACACACACAAATTCAAGCAAAATAAGATAGCAAAACTAAATGCAAATGAGAATTATTTCCCTTCTAACCATACGTAACCTTTCTTAAATCCTTTCTATTTTCAAATGGCCTTACAAAATTCTTTGATGTATCATTATCTTTTGCTTGTCTCAAGCAGCAGTATACAGTAATTCAGACTTTATCGGGAAAATTGTCTGTTTCACTTTAGCACATTAAAGTCACATCTGAACTTTTATAGAACCACTCATTCTCCTGCATGACATTAAATTTTATAACAAAACAAAATCTCTCATTGGTTCACCAGAGGATTGGTGTGCAACTGCCTTGGTTTTGTTTGTTTCTGTGGGCCAGTGGAAGGGACAGCTCTTTTGTATCATATCAAATAGACAACACGTTTGACAGTTTCTGCTTGTAGACTAGGAAGAAAAAATGTGGTGTTTTCTGTTTTGCTGGGAAGAAAGTTCCTAAATCTTCATCTCAGCAGTGAAAACTAGTACCTTAAGGTCCCAAAGGTATTTTTTTCAAGAAGCAACTGGACTTGCTTGTTTTTTTCTTTGAAGACATTTCGCTTCTCATCCAAGAAGCTTCTTCAACTCTGATTGGATGGTGAGGAATGGAAGGATTTATACTCCTTGCAGATTTGCATTCTTTTAGCAAGTTTTTGAGGACACCTGGAGGTTTACCTGTGTGATCAGGGTAACCTGAGTGGTGCAAATGGGTGTGGAGCCTTCTTGGAACTGTTGAAAGGACTACGTTGTAGATTGGAGATAGATGATGTCATATCCCTCCACCTCTGTTGAGAGGGGGCTGTTCAGTTTTGACATAGATGGCCTCTTTAACCCGTCTTTCAAACCAGTGGTTGTCTCTGTCCAAATTGTGGACTTTGCTGTCTTCAAAAGAGTGGCCTGTATCTTTTAAATGCAGATGGACTGCTGCATCTAGTCCTGATACATTTGCTCTCCTATGTTGTGATATGCGTTTATGAAGTAGTTGCTTTGTTTCCCCAATGTACAAATCTGCACATGGCTCACTGCATTGTACTGCATATACTACGTTGCTCAGTTTGTGTTTGGGAATTTTATCTTGGGGTGGACAAGTTTCTGCCTTAATGCATTCTTGGGTTTAAAGTGTGCATGTATGTTGTGTCAGCTGAAGATCCTTCTGAGCTTTTCCAATATTCCTGCACCATATAGAATGTCAATGTTGCTTTGTTTATTGTTTTCTTGGAAGTATAAATCCTTCCATGTCATCTAGTCAGAGCTGAAGAATCTTCTTGGACGACAAGCAAAATGTCTTTAAAGAAAAATAAGCAAGTCCAGTTGCATCTTGAAAAAGCACCCTTGAGACAACTATGACTTGGATGACTGAGAATCTCCAGAGACATTTAGCAGCTTAAGCTGCTAATAGAAGAGCTCTAAGTCTACAATCTAATACATGTTTCCCTAGGAGTGAGATTTTCACAGAAATCATGTTAGAATTCCCATCTGATTGAAATATATTTCATGTTTTTATTGAGTATAAATTTCTGGAGTGCAAGATTTTATTTGGATGAAAATCCTGACATTATTGGAAGAAAAAGTAGATGTTGTCCTTAATTTATCAAACTTGTATCTTCCTTATTTGCCAGTGAAAAGACAGTGTTGTAAATGTCAAAGTCAGGATGATGTTTATTTAGTCTGACAGCTGCATGCACATATCATTTGATGGAACTACAGTCTAGTTTCCCCCTTCATCCTAGTTCGCTAATGGCTGTGTCTTCTTTGAGAAAATTTAGCCCCATTTTGATAGCAATGCTGCTATAAAGTTCAAGCTATGAAAAATTAGAAGCCAGTAAAAATTCATCAAAATACTATATAGAATAAGAAATGTAATAAATGCAAAAATGTCTGCAAACATACAATCAGAATATGTATGGCATGAATACTTGTCTCTGTCCCCACTTTCCATCTATTCAACTTTGCCTGCAGGCGCTCCAGTACAGGGGTGTCAAACTCATGGCCTGAGGGCCAGGTGCATCACACGCTGGCCATGCCCACCCCCAGTTTAGCAAAGGGGGAAAAAATTGTGATACATCACATGACGACGTGACTCTGTGAGTTTGACACCCCTGCTCTAGTAGGTCTTCAATGAGCAGTAGGTTAGATTTGATGACTTTAAGGTCCTTTCTAACTCTATGATTCTGATTAATAAACTGAACAATTTCAGTGGTATTTTTTTCTTCCTATTACCTGTTATCATTAATTATTTGCAGAGCAGGAAAAGAGACAAGGAATTCCTTCCTTTAACCCACTTGTGTCATAAGAAGTAGAAAGGCAGACAAGAAAACACTAATCCCTTAAATAGCTACAAGGTTAATAACAAATGATCAGAGAGCTTCAGCAATAGTCTGGTCTAGATGTTATTGTCTCTTTATAGTCTTTGGGGTAGTGAGCCAATCCAAGCATGCTATTTCAGTGGACAAAGAATAAAGCAAGAAGCCTTATTTATTCAGACTAGATTGGCTCAGTTTGTGGAACCATCTCAGACATCTCCTCGGCATAAATGAATGAGATATGACCACCATTAAGCTATTGTTGAAGGAATTACTTATCAGCCTTTTGTTGTTGTAGTTTTCAGTTTTTTCTAACTTTACCCTCTATCATGAAGTTTCATGGAAAAAGCCAGAAAAGATTTTATCCTTCTTCCCGTGGAAATTCTCTCTGTCTCTGTCTCTGTCTCTGTCTGTCTGTCTGTCTTTCTCTCTCTTTCTCTCTCTCTCTCTCTCTCTCTCTGACACACACTCACACACTCACTTTATATTTCTTTTTAGACTTAATGACATTTTGTTAAATCTAACAAAAGTTAAAAATTAATTCTTTAACAAATTAAAAGCTGAAACCCATATTCAGTCATCACCCATTCATTCCTCTATCTATACTTACAGTACCACACATACTTTTTAATCATCCCATGAAGTTTGATATATTAATTTTCAGACTTCCATACTTTTTTTTGCATCATACAATCTACCTCACATTCACAGTAAATATTTTTTTCAGCCAACATCTTAGCATCAGCTATATACAAAGTACTCATATATTCACATTCATATCATATATTCTTGTCTTACTCCTTTTTTCAGTGTTGAACCATTCATTAAAAATTTTGTTTATTTTCTTACATGTGTTATTTTTATTCTATACTGCTTTTATCTATTCAGCAACAATGTATTTGTTCAAAATACTCCATAATTCAAGCCCAGAGCCTATCCAAACCACCCAGAGTTCTGAGAGAGAGGGGCAATCTAGAAACATGAAACATAAATAAAATAAATTCACTATTTCATACTTTTTCTAAATCAACATTTCATCTTGTGTGCCATTCCTGGGCTGGGGGACCTTACTCTATCACTCATGCCTTAGTCACCTCCCATTTGAATTACAGGTAGTCCACAAGTTAGAGTTGGACTAACTCTAGTCCAAATTGGACCAGGTTTCTTGTCACTGAGTGAGGCAGTTGTAAAGCAGGACTTCATGTAACCACATCACTTGATGCAATCCAGGCAGCCTGGATTGCTATTGTAGCCCTAGACATGTATGTGGTTGACTAGGAAGCAATGAGAGTCCCAGGTAAGGAGCATGAGTTACCTCAAGCAGGTGGGAGAGGTCCTGGAAGTCTGAAAGCCAGGGGTCTCAAACTCAATTTCATTTACAACTGCATCAGGGTTGTGTTTCACCTCAAGGGGTCAGGTGGGCATGGCCAGCTCGACGTCACTTGTGTCAGGGATGCCTTTGGTGGCCCAAGCACTCTGCCAACAAAAACGGCCCTCCAAAGCTCCTTTTTTTGCTGGCAGAGGCACCATGGGGCAGTCCTTTGCTGTTTCCAGGGCAGCTCCACGAGCCAGATCTAAGCAGCCCATGGGCTGGATCTGGCCCTCGGGCCTTGAGTTTGACACCCCTGCTGTAAGCTATAAACAAGTTAGCAACAGGGTGCTGTAGTGCAACCAGCAAGAAACAGATACAGTGACAATATGAATCCTTGTCTCAGCACCTTAATAATAATAATAATAATAATTTATTCAATTTATATACCGCCCCTATTCCGCAGACTCGGGGCGGTTCACAACAAGTATAAAAACATAAATATATAAAATTTAAAATACAATTTAAAACGAATTAAATTCTGTGAAACACTTCATTTTTCTAAATCTGGTTCTTATCGTGGCTTATTTACTATAAAGATTCCTCAGAAGAATAATCAGATGGTCAACAAACCCATTGGCCTTAATAGCATTCACATTCTGGCCTGAAATGCACAGTCAATAAAGCAAAGGAAAGCTCTGGTATCCATGTGCTTTCTTCATTATCCAATTTATATGAACTCTCTAAATATAGTACATACACCAATATTTCCAATTTCTGGCCAGAAATCTTGTCCCATATCTAATGATACCAAACCACTACTACACTTTAACTTCTGCAACTTTAAACAATTCAGTGGACACTTCATCTGTACCCAATACATCTCTCTTTGACAGCTGATAGCCTGCCAGGCATATTTCATTTCCTTGTGGAGTTAGTCCTTGGATATTCTCTTTCTTTCTCTGTAAATATTTTTGCTATTATATAATTACATTTCTAAGTGGTATAAATATAGTTCCTTTAATCACATGTGCCTCTATTTAATCTCTTCCATGTTGACTTCAAATTAGTTCTATCTAGCTATACATTTGTAATTTCTGGCGGGGTTTTTTTTAAAAAAATCTCGATTTTCTTTTCTTGTTATATTCCTTTTTATTGATGTTCTCGACTGAGATAACCTATATAAAACACACATGAAAAAAATAAATAAATGGAGCTTCAATTACACCATCACAGCCACCATCCTGACTTTCTTTAACCGTGCCTTGCAGATACCCCTATATCCTTTCTTGACCATTTTTCTACCCAAGACTTTTATTCTCTATCTTTCCTTTGCTTCAGAACAAGGATAGCTTGTTCTGAAAGCCATAAATATCTTTGAACTGTTGATGTTTTTATTCCCTGTTTCAGTTTTCAAGAGATCTGTTATTTTTTTATCATAGTTTATTGGTTTGGCATAAGTTAAGCATGCTAAGTTTTGTTCTTAAATTGATCTTGTATTCTGATTGTATGTTGCTCAGGTCCTACTTGGCTGTCACAGTTCTCTCCTTTATTTTCTACATTTAACTCATATCTGATATAATTTGTGATCTTTTCTATTAGATACACTGGAAATTTGCCAGATTATTGATTTGCCCTTCTTTTCCTCTTTCTGTTTTATAACTTTTGATTTCAAAGAAGCTAATCAAGTGCCTTTGAATGTAGCATATGTATTTATATTGCTTGCTTGAGGCAAAAACCAAATAATTCTCTCTGCATAACTCTATAACCTGAATTGTGTTTTAGTTTCCTCCCTTTCTCTGACTTCACTATTCCAATCACCCATTAGTGGAATACGCATTAGCACCTGTTACAATTTCCTATATAATTCCAAAGTAACTGTTTCTGTTATGTCTACAGTCTTTCAGAAATATTGAATATTTTAGTGGTCATTGTAGCCTCTATTTTACAGAATTCCTTCTGCAGACAAACCCAACTCATTCATGGAATTGGTCTCGATATTACAGTAATAATATTTTCCCATCAGATTGTCTTTTGTCATGCGTTACTAGTCTTATTTATGGTTTCTCTATTGCTTCAGCAAGTTGCAGCACCAAAATGAGACTGCCTAAACTCAGAAAGTTAAGTAGAATCGGACCTGGTTAGTATTTTAGTAGATTGTAGACATTGCCAATTGCTAGACTAGGCTACAAAATTAAGAAAAAAAATCCCAGAAAACAATGGCAAATAATTTATATGGCTAGAAAACTAAATGGACTTGTCTTTCAAATGAATTATCACTTCTATATTATGTTAAATTATGGTTTTACAACATCAAAAGACAACATGTATAAAAATGAAAGTCCATTCCATAAAAACAGCAACAGCCAACATACACTGTTAAAACACACCATACCATGGAATAAAGCACTAGAAAAAGAAAGTTAAACTACTGTATTGATTTATTCAGATTAAAAGATACAGTATCATGCCAACTGTCCTGGATTGATTAGAACAATGTGTGCATAAGAGGGACACTTTCAAAATCTGATTATTTCATTATGCAGAAACAGAAGCAAAGGTATTACAAAACTACATGGTCAAATAACAATAGATTTATAAAGCCATCAGACAAATTAATCATATGTATGTTAGGTGTATACTTATACCTCTGATTTTTCAAAGTCCTGTGGTAAGTTTTGTGAGGTAAAAGGACATTTTAAACATAAGACAGAAAATCAAAATACCTATTTTTTCTGAGCATTGATTTATATAAATCATTAATAGAGTAGTGAATGTAGAACTATTTTTTCAGATGTGCTTTTTGCTTTCATGTTTAATGAAATTTGCAATTTGTGGTAAACAACATTTCAGGAAACTGCTCAGAATATTTTCTGACAATAAAATGACTAAGAAATAAGCCCATAGCTACACAAAATTGCTCAATGTGAGTTATGTTACATGTGATGTAGTTAGAATTTTACATATGATTTTAAATCAGTTTTTGTTATGCTATATGACTATAATGTAGTTTTGCTGCCCAACTCTTATTCTTTTGATAATTGATCAAATAAATAATCTGTACGTGATTCACAAAAATAATTCTCTTTACTTACTTCATTAGGAAAGTAAGTATTGGTGCCCTCCAAAAGCAATTTCTGCATATTTTTAGAACTAAGAAAAAATCAGGGAAAAGAGTGCTCATAATAATTCTCATACCTGCCACATAAAAAGATTTTCAAGATTCAGATAAAACTCAGACATGCAAATGTTGAAAATATTTACCCTTTCTTCTACCTTTTAACATATATCTTGGTTTAGGGTTTAGGAATATTGTTCCCTGAGTGCAGGAATTTACTACTATTTTGTTTGGAACAAAATTGGGACCCTGTGTCTGTAAAATTATAGTAAGAACAGGCAGCCTATAGTATCACTTCTGTGAGTATGTGAGAATTGTACAGCCACTGTTCTATTCAATAGCTTAAAAGAAAATATAATTGAAATAAGACGGCTGATGCAATTTAGGATTAAATACTAAATGACCATTAAATCAAACTGCAGTATTTACCAATACTAATATTGTGATTGGTTGACGTAAGAAAATCTAGGTTAACAATTACATGTCATATGTTGTTGTAAAGTTGACTTAAATTTTAATATGAAAAAAGTATTTATTTAAAAGTATACTGGATGATGGAAACTTTTTTTTAACCTACAAATAGTTTAAACGTTACATGCTTGTCTTTAAGAGCAGGATTAAATAAGTCTTTTTTTTTAATCCACTGGAATATGGATAAAAAAAAATCAATCCCATTCAGTGCTAAACATATTAGAATGAGAAATTATCTATGACATTGTTTTTGTCATCACTTTTGTTCTCTGCTACTAGATTGTGTACTGCTAACTAGTGGAGTACAAAACATTTCAAATCTGAACTGGTCTCTTCAGAGTTCATAGCAGTTTTTGCAACTTGTCTGAAAAAAAAACATTTAGATAATTTGAGAAATGTTCTGAATCTGAAACACCCTTTTATCAACTATTGCCTGATCTCAGAACAAATCATAGATGTATAAGAAGCTACATTATACTATGTCATTATATTATGTCAAGGCTCATGTTCCTGTGATCCATGGATGGACAAGCAATTCAGTCCCTAAGGTTGAAGACAATGCTTGATGATGCAGTAGAAACCATCCATGCTTATAAACATCTATGCACAAGCATATTTTCTCCCTGTAGTTATCTTTCCTTGATGTACAGAGAAAGTGATACTTGCTCACATTTATTTTATTTTTTGGATATTTTTAATCCCACCTTTATTACTTTATAAGTAATTCTAGACAGTGGAACTACATAATACTCCTTCCTCCTATTTTTCTCACAACAAAACCCTATGAGATGATTTGGGCTGAGAGAGAATGATTCTAAAATTGTGCAGGTGATTTTAATGCCTAAGGCAGGACTAGAATTTGCCATCTTCTGGTTTCTAAGCCAGCATCTTAACCACTTACCTACTTCCTCCCGACTTAGAAATGATGCTATAGGATTTAATGAATGACTCTTTCCACAAAATCTGGCAATCATAGAACTTCTGGCAATCTGGCAATCATAGAACTTTCCTCAAAACAAACCCAATTTTGCATAGGTTTTAATTAAGTCCACCAGTCAACTGTATTGTGGGAACACCAAAGCTCCAGTTGACTGCTTCATTTAGTTTATATTACATAATCGTCCAAAAAGAAGAAAAAAATAGAGTTTCTTAAAAAGAAGTTTCCCATTATTGTAGGGGTTTGGCAGTACGGAACACATCTTCCAAACTTTGACTGCAGAAGCCAAATCATGCCTCTTGCTGTCAATGAGGAAGGGTCAAGTGATGTAATGAAGCATTGTTAATTTCTCTCAAGATCCAAGTGCATCATGCCCTTACTCAGAAAATGAGCATGTTTTATTTCCAACATGGTAGTTTTAAACTTAGTTATTATGTTTCCTGGATTATATGTAACTTCAGACTTTCTAATCAAGTTTAATGGCCCCTCAAAACCTCCAGCATTCTTTGAGGAATGAATGAGATGATTTTGTTCCATGAATAGCAGGAATATTGCAGGGATGGGGGAACGGGTTTGTGAGAGTGGTAAGGAATTGGAATATTTAGAAATTTGACCTAAATCAAGAGTGATTGTTACTGTCATTAAATCCATGTGTACTACGGTAGTATAAACATGGTAAAATTGATGTGTTGTAAAGTTCATTGATAAATCAGGAGGGAGAAGACACGTGAGAGTGAAGAGGAATAGATACTTACAGAGTGGTGAACTAAAGAGTCTGTGGGGACAAATATAGCCCAAAGTCATACAGTGATCAGGTATGATTTATCCCAATATTCTCTGTCAGGCCTTTTCCTGACTGCTTCTTCCTAATGTATCTCCCAGATGAACAATGGGCTGCCAGCTGGAGAATGTTGGCATTCTGTGACTGTTCATAGTTCTCAAAATTTCAGGTAGATAACATTCATCCCAGCACAACTGTCAGATTTCATCTTCCTCATCCTCATCGCTGATGCCGACATTCTGTTTTCTCCAACTGCCACTTAGCTGAAAGCAGGTTGTTGTTCATTTAAGTCTTCAGGTCACTCTTTTTCTAACCCCTGGATTCTTCTCGCATCTATCTGTAATACTTTTATACAAGACTGCTTGTTTTTATTTTTTATATAATGGCACAGTGAACTTATAAAGAGGAACATATTTCTTTTAGGGTCATTCTGACATTTTTCTGAGCATTAAAAACACTAGCGTCCTCCATCTCTTCAAGGACTGTTGAATCTTAAATTCTGTTGTCTAGGGCTCTTTGTACACAAAGCACTGATTTTCCTTTCTTTAATCTGCTTATATTCGGCATCTCTCTCTCTCTCTCTCTCTCTCTCTCTCTCTCTCTCTCTCTCTCTCTCTCTCTCTCGCTCTC
>JANHFL010001806.1:46731-57921 GCA_032468155.1 Oxyrhabdium leporinum | reverse complement strand
GGAAGGAAGGAAGGAAGGAAGGAAGGAAGGAAGGAAGGAAGGAAGGAAGGAAGGAAGGAAGGAAGGAAGGACCATCAATATAAATCAGTGACAAAATTAAATATTTCAATAGAACTGGTGCTAGGGTGTCCAGACACAGAGCAGAAGAAAGAAAAAGGAATAAAAACTAGGAACAAAGCATCTTGTTTAAAGTAAAACTTTTCAAAACTCCCTCTGTTCTTTTAACTAAAGAGGGAACACAGCTGTACCTTGAAAAGAATGGGATAAAAATCCCTACAGTTGGTTCACAAATGTAGTTACGTCCTTTACAAGAAACATGATTTGCATTAGATACTGCTTTAGGTATAAAAGTAACCATACCTGTAGCATCAGCCTTAACTTTTATCCGTCATGAGAAATAAGAGTATTCAACCATGGAGAGTTTTACTCACAGCACTTTACCACAGTTTCACAATATTGTCCATTGGATTTTAATTTAAAAGGCCTTTATATCCCTCAGCAGTAAAGTACAGCAGTAAAGTACAGCTGACCTGAACTTTCTGGAGACCTCAGTCCATGATAATGTCAGTGTTTAGTTGCATGCAAAAATTGTGCACTCTATTGTATTCACTTGAATGATTATTTTTAAAAAAGATCTCTTTTAAAGACACTAAAAGTAAAATTAGATCCCCAAGTAAATTTTTACATTTAAGTTTCTTTAAATCATCTAAAATAAAATTCAAATTCAGCTAGGGGCTGATGGCTTTCATAGTAGTATATAAATACATCTTGTTCATAAGAGTTAATTTCCTTTAGACCACAGGTGTCAAACTTGCGGTGTCATATTGCCATCACATGACGTTTCACGATGTTTTTGTCCCTTCATGGAGCTGGGATAGGTGTGGCCTATGTGTGATGTATCCAGCCTGCGGGCTGCCAGTTTGACACCCTTGCTTTAGACTGTGGTCTCAAGTGTTGGAAAATTTCCAGTTTAGTTTGCACCTAATATACTCATCCTTCCTATTTTAATATGAACATGAACTTTATGCTAAGAATATCTATTATCAAGCCAAATAGATAGCATTTATATTAAACAATAAAAAAATACATGTAGCATCCTAGTGTAAAGGAATGTGATTTTGTTTGCTATACGTTTTACTAGCTATTTTTCTCTAATTGTTGCATGTATCTTGCGGTTCACAGCTTAAGAGATGCATACATGGAAATGGTTTGGGAGAGGAAAAGAAAGCAAGATGCCTGCACAAAGTATGATCAAACCCAGCCTAGGTAATTTGATGGAAATTCTGCTGCCACGTGTCGTTGAAGCCACAGCCACAGGTGTCTCAATAAAGCCGCTATGCTTCTCTGATTGCTTTTAATTCTGCAAGATGTCAGAGGAGTTACTATTCTCTTGTGGGTTTAACCCATTTGATTCCTAGACAGGAAGGAAAATATGCCTACACAGTATTCCAGCTGTCTGGAATGAAGCCTCTCATATAATGGGTACTAAATGCTCTTGTGCATTCAACAGTTGTTGCTGTTTTTTTCAATCATATGAAGTTCTCTTAGGCTGACTGGTTGTGTTGCAGTGGCACATAACAAATGGGAAGCAAGCAATTTTGCAGCCTTTCTAGATCTCATTAAGGGCAATGGGTTGTCTGTGCAAAGTAATGGTAATAAAAAGAAAAGCATTGGTGGCTGTAGAACAAATGGGCCATTGTACTCTCCTATCCAGTACAAAGTGTTTGTGGGCTTAGATAACATTGCAATACTGTAGAACATTTCTCAGCAGGTTCTGAATAAAACCAATTAGGAGGGAACTGATTGGTCTACTGGTGTTGCATTGTTTGTTTGTCCATTGACACCAACTGATCTGTTGGTGGAATAAAAAAGAAGTTGTCTTTTGCAGGAGAAGCAGCCCCAAATAAGCTGTTCTCTCTTTCTAGTAGAAAGGATCTATCTGTGGAAAGAGTCATGACCATTTATTATTTAGTGTAGACGTATAATCTGGGCTGCAAATATCTCAACTAGCATTAGATCGCAGCAAAAAGTTTTCTATACACTATCTTTTTGCTGCTGCCCTGGAGAGAAATACCAAGTATTAATCTCTTTGTCATGATGCCTACTTTTTATCTTATTTTAGTATTATGTAACAACGGAGAGATAAGTGGATTAGGAAACTGCAAACATTTTTTGATAGTGCAAATCTGAATTTAAAAAAGCCCTAAGAAATCATGCATAACAGATACAGCAACCTCTAAAGGTTTAATATTTCCCAGGGATATGTTGGTTTTGGCAAAGAAATCCTGATAAGATTCTCTTTCCCCACACATCATTTAGCTCATGAATTTTTCATTCAGAATCTACTGAAAAGCTTTATTTTACCAATTTTGTCTAGATTGACCTTAAGAGTCACTTCAACTGTTTACAGTAATTGTAAATATATAGATATAACCCTGCAAACTTTAGTAGCAAATATTGAAATTATTAGTGAAGAAATAAAAGAATGCTTAAAGATTATAAAAACATTAAAATGTTAGATATTGATACAAAAAATAGTTTTGCAGTAAGGTAGTGATTTTGTCATTAATATAGTAATGTACTTATTTCTTTAAAAAAATAGTATTTTTCATGTTGCTGAGAGAACACTATGATAATATACTTTATACTGTAAATGTGAAAATGATTTGCCTCAGATTTTGTGAACAAATCAGTTCCCTATCCACCTTTCTTTCTGAAACACAAAATCACATACCGGAAAAGGTAATTAAAATAACAGATATGTTAATTGTGGAAATTGACAAACAAAGTAATTCAGCTGGAAAACATTATTTTAAAGATTTAAATCTTTTAGGCTCTGGTTTTGGTAGAGATTTCTAGTTTCACAGGTTAGTTCTAGTTTCCTGCTTTGTACATAAGGTTCTGAGATTCTTTTCCTGACATCTGTAACGAGTGAAGGAAATAACCTTTTGCCTAAAATTATGAGGAATCTACTATTAACCAGAATAGGTAGGTAATGATGAGGTAGATAGACCACAATTCTGTCTGAGTATAACTATACATTTAAATATAGTTGGTAAACACTGGTTGATAAGGAAAAGTCTAATAATTAAACCAAAATTCATATAGTTGTTGTTTTTTTGTTCCTTCAAGCCCTAGTTAGCATTTGGATACCAAGTTATAGGCTACACTGCTGACTGGCTGGGGAATTCTGAGGTGGGTTGAAGTCCACATGTTTGAAAACTGCCAAAGTTGAGAAACACTGGGCTAGACTGAGTTGTCAAAAAATACCCCAGGAAGTGATGCCAGACTACTGCTGTACTGCTGCTAAGATACAAAAGGTACAAGGATCCAAGTTATTCCCAAGAGCCAAGCCCACTTTGATGGTGCATTTACCTTTCTATCGGCATAAATGCATACAAAAGAATATTGTAGTATGCGGGATTAATAACTGAGAGGAGGCTGTTCCTATAAGAAGAAAAATCTTGATAAGTGCTACTTGGGTTCTGGGTATAGTCGACTGGCAGTTATTATTTAGTAGCAGTGCCCCTCATGACTGCTCTTGAGGTTGTATCCTATTCTCTATTGAAGTTACACTAAAGAGATATAATTTAGTATGGACAGACTACATCAGAGAGAGAGAGAGAGAGTCTCACCTCTCCTGAAGGGTATGTATCTGCCCACTAGCTCAAATATGATGATGTGCTCCAAAGACTCAATCCTGGCATATTTCAAAGAAAACTCTCTTCTTTAGGAGACTGTGAATAATAGAAATGACATCATTACAACAAATACATCAAACAATAGCTATAAATGAAACACATCAACCCAAGTCAAACAATGTAATCTGTACATAAATGAACCAATACCAAAAAGTCTTTTTTTAAAAAAAATAATAAGAATGGTAGCTCTAATGAAGCCATCTGTATCTAAGCAGTAAGTGATTAGCATAGCCTTTCAATATACAGAGGCACATCAAAACGAAAACCAAAATATCACATTCCCTCTCATGCAGCACTACTAGCAATCAGTGTGCTTGCTTAATATGAATCTTTGGTTTTGATATAGAAAATAATTTAAAAAGACTGGTGGGCAAATTGATTGTAAATTCAATTTCCTTTCATCTGCAAAAGAAAGTGAACAATGTGACATGCTATGGGATACTTGCATGAAGAAAATGGTAAACGTTTGGAATTTAATTAAAATGTATGATATCAATACACAGCCATTATTGGAGAGGTGATTGTAAAATGCCAGAACACCTGCATCTCTGGATAGGTATTTAAATTAACTGTGTGTATACACACACACACAAATTTAATTTAAATACCTATGTGTTAATTTAAACACCTATGAGCTGTGGTGGCACAGTGGTTAGAATGCAGTATTGGAGGCTGCCTATAGCTGGGAGTTCAATCCTGACCAGCTCAAGGTTGACTCAGCCTTCCATCCTTCAGAGACTGGTAAAATTAGACCAAATTGTTGGGGCCAATATGCTGACATTTGTAAACTGCTCAGAGAGCACAGTAAAGCACTATGAGTGGTATATAAATCTTAGTGCTATTGCTATTGTTTACAAGTCTTTTCAACTTAGTAATTTTCGCTATCTTCGACCTTGAAGTTCTCATTAGATTATTATGCATGTCCATAGTCTTGAACATGACCCATTCTTATAAACATAGGGTAGGGAGTAAGAAACTTATCTTCTCTACAACTGATTTGATTACTTCAGGCTTTGTGGAGGATCACCAAGCACTACCGATAATAAAAGATACTTATTATCATAGAATGTAAGGCACCGGTCTAGAAAACAAATGGCCATGAGTTCCAGGCCATAGTCAGGTGGGTGACCCTGAGCTAAGCACTTTTTCTCAGACCTAGGAAGGCAGCAATGGAAAGTCATTTCTAAACTCTAGCCAAGAAAACTGCAGCGATAGTCTAGGCAAGCACCAGATGTCAACAATGAGTTGAAGGCATACACCCAGAGAGTTTGCAGAAGACTCTGAATGGAGACCCAGATAATAAATAAAGACGTTGTTCAAAAGGCTGACTCGGTGTACTTCTTAATATTACATCTTCTTAATTTTTTTTTAAAAGCCAAATATTTCTAAACACTGCAAATCAAATGTGCCAAGAATAGCACAATGGTTTTCTTTGAAAGAGACATTAAATACTTCAACTTTGAATACAAATATTTACCCATTCACCCTTACTTTATATTTTGAGGTTTGATCTGATTTATACTCATTGTATGACCTGACCACTTCAATGTATATTTTTCATACCAATTGCTCACATTTGTATTTAGACTACGTTCATTCATCTTGTCTCTACTTCTTGTTTTAGGAGACATACTGTACCTCATTCTCACTGCGCTACAGGTAATCCTCAACTTATGACCACAACTGAGCCCAAAATTTCTGTTGCTAAATGAAACATTTGTTAAGTGAGTTTTGCCTCATTTTACAACTTTTCTTGCCACAATTGTTAAGTGAATCACTGCAGTTGTTAAGTTAGTAACATGATTGCTAAGTGAAACTGGCTTCCCCATTGATTTTGCTTGTCAGAAAGTTGCAGAAGGTGATCACATGACCCTGGGACACTGAGACTGTCATAAATGTGAGTCAGTTGCCAAGCGCCTGAATTTTCATCACATGACCATGCTGCAATAGTTATAAGTGTGAAAAATGGTCACAAGTCACTTTTTCCAGTGCCGTTGTATCTTTCAATGGTCACTAAATGAACTGTTGCAAGTTGGGGACTACCTGTATTTTTATGCCTCTCCTGACATACTCCTCCGATATTTCTCAAAGTGAGCAGAATCATATTCTTCTATCCAGCTAAACATTCATTCCTTACAAAAGCTGTCCACTATATTTCTACCAGCTCTTGCATATTTTTAAAAAGTTCTTAAATTTATCTTATTTGTTCTAGGATTCGGTGGGGATTTTTGCCATTTACGTATAATTTGCAATAATTAAATAGATACAAAGCACAACTTTCTGAAAATTCATTAATTGTCAGATTCATATTCCTCATTAATTGTCAGATTCATATTCCTCATTCAAGCCAAACATAAATATAGACCAGAAGAGTGCCTATTCCATGAAGATAGATGATGTTTGACTCTCTGTGGGGAAAAAAAAATAGTCATCCAAGATATTAAAATTGAGGTAAAAATTGACCTTGTCAAATTCCATCTGCATCTCCCAGCTTTGCATGCTTTCTCTTTAGATGATCTGTTATCCTTCCCATCCTTTTCGCATGACATCCAACCATTCACCTTCACTGCTGATTGTCCGGGAAGGATATGATGTGGCTGATATCCTTAATTCAAAAATTCATCATGGGCAACTGCAAGAATTCATAAACAAAGACTACAGAAATGAATCCTGTGGGTTCAATATTTTTATCTCCAATACCTTGACAATCACACATCACTAAGATCTGGTGTTATTAAAAACACAAGCTAGCACACACTCCAACACTAATCTTTTTTTTTTACAGAAAGTTGTACAATAATATTATGTAAAACCATAAAACATTATGGTCAAATAAGACCATTTTTGAAATACATTGCACAGCACTATTGGTTTGAACCCTTTCAGAAGGAGGAAGAAGATTATTATAAAGCCTTGAAACCATCTAAATAAGGCATGCAAGAATTCTTTTCTTTTTTTCTTTTTTTGGGGTTACCACTTGCCTATGCAGAGTGACCCTGCAGGTGGAAGAGAGGAAACAAAGACAATTACAGCTTCTGTTCCCTTTTTCATTTTGTCATATTTAGAAAGGGAAAGTATGCTGTTCCCTCAAAAATAGATGATTTTCCTTCACCGGTTAATCTGGAGACCGAAATTGAGTGAGCAATCAGCTGTAGATTCAACAAACTCTGTTACCCTAAATGAGCTCCATTGTATTCTAGTCTTGTATCTATCTTGATTGCTTAGATGGAGTTGTGCAGGTGAATTCATTTAACCTTTTGCTTGGATTAACTGTTTGCCTGCCAAAGGTAGATCTTACCTGCTTCTTAATTTTAATATGGCCTTCAATGAGCAAATGAAGGCACATCCCCTGATCTATCAGTACGGCTTCTGCTGGCAAATGACAACTGGCAAATCTTAGCAGTTTCAGATTCCGCCCCCCTTCTCCTCCCCCCCGAAAGACAGTACAGGGATGTGGGTTTGTAGAAATGTAACCTCCATCAAATGTCCCAGTCTGATCAGCACAAATTGCCTAAACTTAACACAGTGGCTCAGACTTTTCAAAGCCAATTTACATCCAGAAGAACAAGACAGAGTCATGATTCAGACTTCGGTATGGGACTGAGATGACACGATCTCACTCTTGGATGTTTTCTGGTGTGAATTTGGATGGGGGTGGTATGTTCGTTGTTGCTCTTCCTGAGCTTTCCGTGGCATTTGATGCTATCAATCATAATATCCTTTTGGATCAGCTTTGGTGGCTGAGCTGGGCTAGGCAACACTTCATTTTGTTCTCCCAGATTTCCCAAGTCTTATTACAGAACTAGAAGAAAGAGGCTGCAAAGGCTTTTTACAATGCCAAGACTTTCCATCTGAGTAATATAAACGTAGTGCAATATTTATTTATATCCCACCTTTAGTATTTTTACAAATAACTCAAGGAGACGAACAATTGCAACATACCTTCCTCCTCCTATTTTCCTCACTATAACAACCCTGTGAGGTGAATTATATTGAGACAGAGTGAATGGCCAAAGGTCACCCAGATAGCCCTCACGGCTAAGGCAGGATGCACAATCTTCTGCTTTCTAGACTGGTGCTTTAACCACTAGACTGTCTTCAGCAGTGCCCCCAACCTTTTGGGCACCAGGGACCGATACCGTGGAGAAAGTTGTTTTGGGTTTTTTTGCAGACTCAAGGGGGTGTCGTTTTGTGTGCATCCTGCAGATGGGGCTTTGCTTGCTTGCGTGGCCCAGTTGTTGGCATTCCGCAGACCAGTGCTGAGGACCCCTGGTCTACAGTATATAATAAGAATGTGGAGGTAAACCATTTAGTTTACTTTCATATGAGTTTGGATGGTTTGTTTTGATTTTAAGGGGAACAGCCAGCCTTTGAGCGAAAAACATTTTCATGCAAACTATATTTCTTAGCTAACACAGTTTATGTGAATGAAACAGTTTCCACCGGCTTGATGAAAACTCAGATGCAGGACGCTCAGCAGATACTGATAAATAGTCTTCTTCATCTAGTTCAGAGATAGAAGCCAGAGCTATATTTAGTGGGGGGTTTTATGTTTCTTCTTTGCATTCCTCTTTTCACAAGAAGATACAATAAAACTCTGGACTTGCTTTGTGATATTTTGCTTTAGTAGTTACCTAACATGTTTATTTTGTTGAATCATATTACTGACAGTTGATACTGGTTTTATTATGCTATTTTTTAAAAGATCTAATAAAAGATGAAGGCTGTTTGGGGTCCTTCCTAATCTCCCCTTTAAGAAAACAGGAAGCAGAATCGCCATATACCCAGTTGTGGCAGAAAAATCAGCTTTTCATTGGCAGGAGGAAAAGAGTTGCCAGCTGTTCAGCACGCCATTCTTGGGTGAGGTCTAAGATGATGTGCTGAAGTCCACAAATCTTAAAGTTGCTGAGATTGAGAATCATTGCCCTAAAACTTAATAATTATTTAGAGGGTATCTAGAAAGTTAATCTCTTATCTCAGTCTTCCAAACCAAGTGCTTTCCAGATCCATTGGGACAACAGTTTCCTAAAAGCGTAAAATGAAAGACTATTGTGTTTTTCAGTTCTGGAAGTTTTAATTAATTACTTTAATTAAGTTCTAGCTATCTGGGTGATATAAGATCTGTGAAGACACACTTTAATGCAAATCAGTTTGTGATGTTATTCTAACCTTTCATGAAACAGTGAATTTGAACATTTGTCTTGGCTTTAAAATAGTACACTTTTCAAAACACTGGAGACTGCAGGAAAATATATATTTGTTATTTGTTTAATGTGTTGGGAGACAGATTCTGATACGACGTGGCATATTTTATTTAGTATGACTTCTATATGCAAATTCCTGCAAAGCTGCCCATGAAAGCAAGCATTTTACAAAAGAAAGCATTTTATAAAATTCAAATTGACAATTCAATCAATTTGCTAAAGAAAGACACTGTTTTGTTCCCTAGTATATTCAAGTGTTTTCATTTTGTTGTTCTGCACTGAAGACCAAATGTCTACTGCTTCTACTCTTATATGAGAATGAGAAACAATGAGAAACAAACATAAGTGGAACTATTTATCCTGTTATATTGGTGTGGGCTTTTGAAGATGCCTGAAAATGCAAAGGATCTGCAAGCTGTAATAGTAAAAGATGAGGAGCATGGTGAAAAATGGGACTAAGCTTTTACATATATAATATACAACAACCAGTTCTGGAATTGACAATTGAAAATACAGATAATGTTTGCTTCTTAGAATCAACTATCAATAGTAAAAGAATAAGCAATCAAGAAATACACCAGAAATTAGTACTTGTTATGTAGCTATGAAGGCCTTGTAAAAGATATTCAGATGCCCTGACAAGTCTATCCCTGCAAAGAACGGAACAGAACAGGCAGTGGTATTATCTGTGATACCTTGTTAAGTAAGCTGGACTTTGGAGAAGTGGGATAGAAAGTTATTGACACTTTTAATTTTTGGTGTTGAAGAAAACTCCTGAAAAGACTATGGACAGACTACAAAACAAACAAAGCGATTATCAGACAAATGAAGACTGAATTCTCACTTGAGGAACAAATAACTAAGCCCAAATTATCCTACTTTGCACATATTATGTGAAGACCTAGCTCTCTAGAGAAAGGGCTAATGCTGGAATAGGTGGAAGGAAAGAGAAGAAGATGTAACCAGCAAGCTGGGTGCACTCAGTCACTGTAGTGATAGGTGCATTGTTTTCTGGAATTATATCTCATAAAAATATCTGTGGTTTCAGTTCAAATTTTATTTTTATGATTTTAAAAATATTTTTGTGTAATTCTTTCCAGTAATTTCAGGGGGAGGTTACATTACAACCGCATATAGTGTTAATTCTTTCTTTGTTGTGGCATTTCCAATATTTGTTGTTATATGATTTATCCATCTTGGGAATTATTAATAGGGTTAAATATAATTTGTAAAATAGTTTATGAATCCACTTTATCATGCAAGATTGCTTTTTATTTTTCCAGTTATTTGCAGATACATAAACTCTGATAAGTTTCTTCCTTCAATTGGACAATTCTCTGTGCGCCTTTAATTTAATGTGTTTCCTGAATCTCAGTGTATCCTATCAATATATGTAATAAATGTTTTTAAATTTTTAAATTTGATCATGCTGGCTGGAGAATTCTAGGAGTTGCAGTCCACATATCTTCAAGTTGCCAAGGTTGAGAAGCTTTTGCGTGCTAGGAGCTATCCAATGTCCTGGAACATTCTTCCTCCTCATTACCTGACTTTAAAGCATCAAATCAATCATTCTACATGGTCAACAGAATGGACACAGGTCCATTCTTGCATGCTTTTATTGCTTATCTGCTTCGGGATCATACCTATCTATTTTCCCAAGTTGTTAGTTTAGCTGCCATCATAATCATGATACATTTAAATAATATTCTTTCACTTGGCTAAAAATATTAATACAAGCTAGCGCTGACTTTTTACAAAGATTATTTGCCTAAAGCAACTCCCCTTATTAGTATTATTAGTATTCCATAATGCCAACTGGTACACATTATGGAATGTCTCTGAGTTGCAGCATTTCAGGTTGCAACTGTGGAGGTGTGAATACTCCTTTTCTACATAGAAAAATAGAAGTAATGACCTAGTGTGTAATGAGCATTTTTGGCTACCTTCAATTATGTGAGCCTTCAACTATAATCATGTATAACTTAGATTTAACTTAGATTAATTAATATTGTTAATTAGATTAACAATATGTGAGGCAAGCATCATGAATTGCTGATAAAATAAAGTTGCATTATAGTCAGTTTTTGTTATCTATGGTAGTTATGATCATTAAGATGCGACATTTAATTCCAGGAAACCTGAATATCATTTATTAGCACTAAATGATTGGACAGAAATGGAAACTTATCTGAAAATAGTTCCTTAATACCGTGTTTCTCAGAAAACAAGATTGGGTCTTATTTTCTTTTGCCCCCCCCCGAAAAAAACATCTAGGACCTTTTTTC
>JANHFL010001806.1:33299-46631 GCA_032468155.1 Oxyrhabdium leporinum | reverse complement strand
CACTCCACCCCCGGGGCAGCAACATCCCTTCACTAACCTGCCTGGGGGGCATGGCTGAAGGGTCTTTAGCTAAGCTGGTGCAGAGCGCATGGGACAGCTCAGCACCCCCTGCCTTGCTTCACCCTCCACCCTCCCGCCTTGCTTCATTCTTCTTCACATGGTGAATTGCAGGCGCACTCACCTCATGGTGGTGGCACTGACAGCCCCACCCAGCAGGAGCCTACTGCTGGCCCCTCTTCTTCTGTGGCTGCTTGCCACCTCTCGCATGCAACGCCCCAGCCTTAAGATGCCTGCCACAAGGCATCTGCAGCTGCAGCTGATAATCCGGAGCTCTGTTATCAGCTGTAGATGCCTTCTGGCAGGCATCTAAAGGAAAAACGGAGCCCCAGGTGATTTGTGCGTATCCATCTGGAGTTCAGCATGGACTGAGCGAAGGATGGCAGGTAGGAAAGTCCCCCCTCCTCATTTTCCTCTGCCAAAAAGCCTCCATTCTGAAACTTCAGTGTTCAGAATGGAGGCTTTTTGGCAAACGCGTCCCCAAAGGGCCAGTGGGCTGCAGCTGCAGTCAGACAGTTCCCCCCCCCCCGGGCCCATGCCCATCCCCCGGGCTTATTTTTGGTGTAGGGGCAATATTAGGCCCACCTCCAAAAAATACGGTTGGGCTTATTATGGGGGTGGGTCATGTTTTCTGAGAAACACAGTAGTTTAGTTTAATCTGAATGCAGTTGTTGATTGATTGAACCTGGAACTAATAAATGTACTGTAAGATGTGAAAAGGCTCCTGTACTGTTAAGACCTATGGATTCTCTGAAGCAGTACAATAGGTAAAATACAGTATGCCCCCTTTTAAGTACCTTCCATTAGGTGCATTACACAGATGCCTATTGCCTAATAAATATTTTTCAAATGACTGCTAATGCAAAACCTTATCTAAATTAGAATTTATTCAGACTGCAATTGAGAATAAAGAATCATGAATAATCATTACAAATAAATACAACAAAGAAAAATAATGCTATAAATAACAAGGAAAGCCACGTCTCAGCAAATTGCAAATTGCCTCTCAACATTGATGAAGAAAAAATATTATTGGTACACTAGGAATAGACCCATAAACAAAAGAGCAGCTATACCAAATGGCCGTGGGTGGAAAATTGGAAATGTCAAAATTCAGTGTCTTCTAATTTTCATTAAGAAGAAACAAAGAAAATGCTTCAGACCAAACATCTCTAACAACAAGCTGGGATGTAATGAAAGCTGTTATATGCATAAACCAAATGAGTATGATGTGTGGAGAAAATAAACTCTCTAAGTGATAACTGCATTATATATAGCAATTAAGAATGCATGAGCAAAATATAATAGTACAAGATTAGTCAATCAATATAGGCAATTGAGGATGTAAAGTAAAGTGTAAAGTGTTACAGACATTAGAAAGTGAAAAAAATCGACACAACTCTTATTTTTTAAAATAAAAATGCTATGAATTTGATAACAAAAATTGAAGGCTGTTAGCAAATTAGCTTTAAAAAGTTTTTTGCAATAAAAGTTTCCAAGGACTGCACACCATAACTAAATCTATTAATAAAAGTTGCTGGTTTTTAATAAGACAACTTATGTACTCTATAACCAAACAACATAAACAAATTAGCAAATATTTAGATAAGTTAAATTTACCCAAATTATCCATGTAGAATATCATGATTCTCCTTTTTCAGAATCAGAAGAAACCAAGCCCCTGCAACAACTCACTTAGCTTATTAGCCTTTTTAAACTATAGGCTGGATTCACACGTTGAGTTAAATATTGGTTTATCTTAATAACAAAACTCATGATGGTTTGCATATAATAGTGTGCAAAACATGGTTAGATTTAAATCTTTACGTTTACACCATATTATGCCAAACCCAATAAATCACTTTTGGGTAAATATGGGTATGGAGTCTGAATATAAGCTATGAAGTTATAGCTTAGCTGACTACTGTATGGAAATTTGGAAGAGTCTTATCAACAAAATCCTTTTTGTTTCAGCTGTAGCAAACCACTTCTTATACTCTTACTGCTTTAGTAATACTTAGAAATAGAGAAGAAAAAATGTCTACTTCTTGTTCAATGATTTTATTATTCCAAAAAGGAAGCACTATATATAAGACACCCAGCTCTTCTGACATTTTTACTTTTTGATGTAAATATTCTGGAATTCTAGATTAAATCTTTAGCTGTGCCTCCATGTTTTGCCAAGATTTCTGCAGTAGTTTGGACAAGCGCTCAGCTAAATTTCCTTTAATCCCTTTTACTGCCTTTTACTAGATCTCTACTTTCCATCAATATTCTGTAAGGTCCCACAAATAAACTAAATCAAATAAAGAAATGATAAATAGTTTTGGTTTGACAGACGGGAAAAAAACTAATGGTGTTTCTCAACTAGATTTCAGAAACTGGGCAGAAAACTATAATAAATAAGCAAGATCCATTCTTCAAACGTTAACGGTTCTCAACCATTCTTTGACCTTGAATCTCTCTGGGAATTTTGGCCACATCTTGCTCGCCTCTTGTTTCCTGCAATAAAATACGATGCCAAAGTATTTGAAAGTAACAAAATCATACAGAATTCAAGGAGCAATTAGATACATCTGTCGAGAGCTTTCCATTCCTTTGTGAGTGTTAAATAGGAAAATTCCAGTTGCTATTTGCTAGGCTGCAGCACTTGTTCCATTTTTAATGTTGCCAAGTGAACTCTCAAAAATTAGACATTATTGTAGAAAGTGGTACTTAATGAGTGAATGTCATTTAGAATATTCAGTGCTCTGTTACTACTATCCAGTTTTTAAGCCCTAAATATTCCACTAATAGATTCCAGAAATATGAAGGATTGGTTGCAAAGAAAATGGGTCTATGTTACAGCTGTTCTTGCAGCTGTCATAAGCCTCATATACCCTAGCCATGGCAGTGATTGATAGCAAAATAATGCTGCCAATACATTTTTATGTCAGATTAATGCCTATTGCGTATTAGTTGTTTTGGGAAAGATTGTTCAATGAATTGCCCTTCAGATAAATTCCTATGGAATAATCTCTGGACCATGGAGGCATGTTCCTGGGATTGCTCATATTCTATGAGAAAAATATTGCTGAAACCCTCCCTCTATTTTAAAATAAACCAACAGCAATATGTCAATATTTTTGAAAGATATAATCAAAATGGACATTTATTTATTTTCACATTTCTACAATGCCCATCTCGCCTTCTGGAGGTTTATAATAAACCATAAAAAAGTGGTATAAATGCATAAATAAAAACAAAAATGAAATGGAGTTAAGATCAAAGTTATTAAAATAATAAAGATTTTAAAAGAGCTTCTCTGCTGTTACCTTGCCGTTTGGAACATTCTTATCCCCAGAAGTGAGGCAGTGCCCACCCACTCTTCTGGCTTTCCGAAAGAGTGTTAAGACTTGGCTCTACCAATTAGCATGAAGGTCAAAGAGTGATATGCAACTCTGAAGGTAGTTGATATCCTGAGGGTGTTCCCTGCGCCTTTTAAAATCTGTATTATTTTAATGTTCCAACATTAAAGAATGTTCCAGACAGCAGGGCAACAGCAGACAAGCTTTCTTCCTGCATCCCGCCAGTTGAAATTCCTTAACAGATGAGACTTACAACATACCCTGGTGGTGCAGTGGTTAAAGTGCAGTATTGCAGGCAAACTCTGCCCATAGCCTGGGGTTCAATTCTGATGGGGCTAACTCAGCCTTCCATCCTCCTGGGGTTAGTAAAATGAGACCCAGATTGTTGGGCTCAATATGCAAAACATTGTAAACCACCCAGAGAATGCTGTAAAACACTATGGGGCAGTATATAACCCTAAATGTTATTGCTATTGCAATACCATTCCTGCCTGACGGGATGGAACAGAACAATGTAATTGGAAATTATACAGTTCCTCCAATAAGCTGATTGCATGCCATGAAGGATTTTAAAGGTGATAACCACCACCAGAAGCAAACTGCCACGCAATGCAGGTCATTTAGCAGAGGTGTTACTTGCACAACTTGAGAGGTGCCCCAAACTGGTCATGCCACCACAATCTGCCCCATTTGTAACTTCCAGATTCTTTACAAGGGTAACCCCATGTATAATACTTTGCAGTAGTCCATATGGAAAATGACCAGGGTCTGAGTAACTGAAAAAAGGGCTTCTCGATCCATGAAACTGAAGTATAATATGAAGTTGAGTAAAGATTCTCCTAGTCATGATTGCAATGACTCATGGGAACCCACTAACTTACACACCAGGTCTGTCTCGGACTGTGCAAACCCACCCAAGACCAAAGATGGTAAACTTCCAGATATAGAGGAGCCTCATACCTATAGCCACTCTGTCTTACCAGGATTTAATTGAAGCCTGCTGTTCTCCATCCAGACACTGCAAAAGTGTATCCACAGCATCACTTTCTTCATATATACCTGGTATCATCAGTATGCTGGCAATTGGTGATCTCACCCATCGGCTTCATGTAGATGTTGAAAAGGAGCATAGAAAGCATCAAGTCATGCAGCACCCCACAAAAAGGCATCATGGGCTGGATCTCTCTCTCCCTATCAACACTGATTAGGACTAGTTCCAGAGGAAGGAGGTTATGTATGATAAGTTCCAAATAGGGTCTGTTTTTATATTTTACAGTATATGCACATTATGATTCTTGGAAAAATAATTATACTGTATCTACCTTTTTGTTAACAAAGCAAATAACCTAGCTTAATGCTGCTTATTAATTATGCAATAAAGTAATGTTTCATGCTGGCAGGACTAGTCCATTTCATACAGCTGCTGTATATTAACAGGTTTATAGACTAGGAAGCATAAGGTTAGCACAGATAATGTTGGCATTCTTGAATGCCAGAGGTTTTAATAACCCATATGCAAAATGAATAATTATTCATCCATGATGCAACTGTGCAAATAAATTGATTCTGAAATAAATGAATAAACAGCAATTAATGGCTGCTGCTATTATCTCTTCCTTCTCTGAACAGAGACAGGAAATGTTGCAACAAAACCTGAAAACTTTAATCATAATTAGCTTCAGTGAAGAAAAAAACCCACACAAAACAATAAAGTAGATGTTACGTATTGAATATATTGTATATAGTTGTCAGTTGACGTTCTCACTCTGGTCCTCTGTTGGAGCAGGAAAATACTCTCTCCTGATTGGTTGCTTGGCTGATCAGTTTCCTATAAAAGGAGCTCTGTCAGCCAGGCAGTTGAGCAGCCTCACAGGCAGTATTGAATAAAGAGCTGTTAGAAATCACTCTGGCCTCAACTCCATTCTTCACCCAGAATTTAACAGTAGAAATGAGATGTAATGGCATTTTAGTGGTTCTTTGGTCTTTGGTTCCCTGTTAACCTAGTGGAGAAAATTCTGCCATTATTGCTAATTTCATTAGTGTGGATACCTTAAGATGCTACCAGGCTGAAAAGTCATATGCTTGGGATAATAGTTTTTGATTATGAATTGTTATTATTAGATTTTAATTCAATCTTTTCATATCATTCAGGGCAGCACATATTTTCCCCACAACAACATTGCTCTGAAGTTAGTTGGGCTAAGAGATTTCATGCCTAAGACATTCTGGAATTCATATATGTCCCAAAGGTGCTTTTTTGGGAGGCAACTGGACTTTTTTTTTCTTTGAAGACATTTTGCTTTTCATCCAAGAAGCTTCTTCAGCTCTGACAGAATAGTGAGGAATGGAAGGATCCATATTCGTTTGCATCCTTTTAGAGGGTCGTTGAAGCACTCGGAGGTTTATCTGTGTCCTCAGAGTCACCTGAGTAGTGCTCCTGGTTCCTGTAGTCTGCATTTTTTTTCTCTGGAAATCCATTCCTACTCCACACCATTTCAAGGGTGTTCATCACAAATTGTCTAGCTAAAAGTTTGTAGACATTGTCAGTCATCCAGGTCATCATTTTCTTGTTGCTTTTTCAGGAGGCAATTGGGCTGTCTTGTTTTTTCTTTGAAGATGAATATGAATCCTTCCATTCCTCACTATTCTGTCAGAGCTGAAGAAGCCTCTTGGGATGAGACGTGAAATGTCTTCAAAAGAAAAAACAATGAAGTCAAGTTGCCTCCTGAAAAAGCACCTTTGGGACAACCATGACCTGGATGACTGAGAATCTCTACAGACTTTTAGAATTCACATAATTTCTAAGCCAGAATCCTAACCACTACACTTAATTAATAAATACACTTAAATAAATCTGAACAACTTGACATCTAATAAATGGGAAATTATATATGAAACATCTTTGGGACAGGGAACGCTAATATTCTTTTGGCTCCATTCACTTTATTAGTGTCCTTAATATGACCAGCCATAAACCTTCCCTTTATCTGTCTTGTGTTGATGGAATGTTATACCTTTGTGATGATTCTGCCAACAGAGGATCAGGAGTAGGACTGAGCAGTTAACAATAATTATGTGTTTGCAGCTGATCAGTTTAGAACAACCTCTTAGATCAAACTTTCCTCTAAATGGTATATGGAAATCCAGTGATCAGAGGAATAAAGACTCTCTCACCCCAATAAAGATATTCTCAGTAATTATTCTTCCATGACATAACAAGTCTATCTCTCGCCAGTAGCAAATGGGTCATTTTAAATTTTTTTAAGAGTCTGTCTGTGTCACAAATCAGCACACATTAGGCAATTTTCCGCATTATTAGTAGGCTTCTCTGTGTCTTTTCCTAGCCTTGTTATTACTGTCTTTAAAAAGGTCAGAGAGAAAAATTCAAAAATTATTGTGGCGTAACCCTCAAAAATACTGAGTGAAAATTGGCAGGGTCAATATCCTCAAAGGATTTGTGCTATTTTCAACCTATATTTCTGAAAAATAAAGCAAACACAAGTGTCATTCATTGTTATATTAGAGCTTCTAGATAAATTTTGTCTCAAATCATGTCCTGAATATCAATGTGGCTGGTATTGAATTAGCTTGCTTTTGCATACGAATCACAAACTTTAAATCTCAAAACTCAGTTCCTACTGAGTTGAGGACAGGTTTACAGATCTATTCAAGTGACAAGATGGAAACAAGAAAAAGACTGGAAGAGTAATCTCACCTCAAATGGCACGTGTCCAGTGGATAGAGCTAAATGGCTCCTACCATTTTGTGTCAGATGGATAAATTTTGATCAAATTCCTATTTGGATTCCTATTATTATTGGGCCAAGATTTCCTTCATATTACAACCTGCAGGATGAGGGGGATCACTCAGTTTTTAATAAAATAGAATTACAGGACTCCCTGGTAGTTTCAGAAGATGAAGTAAGTGCTAAAATTACAGTATGAATTCTATCAGATAAGGTAGGAATCTGAGTGACTCAAAACTTGTTCTTTTCTAAGCAACTGTGACCCAAATAGTAAATTACAGGAGAAAGAAGCAGTACCTGTGTATGATGAGATTTTTTTTAAATTGTGTTTTTAAAAACAAATGAAAACAACTGGATATATTATTTTGCATCCAAAGCTGAATTGAAGGACAGTTGTTTTCTGTCTGAGATTCACTTCAGTATGACCTGGGCTTTTATTTTATTCTTTATTTATTTATTTATTTATTTTAATTTTATTGTATTATTTTATTTATAAAGAAATTTTGTTTCCTTCCTTCTGGAAATAGAAACAGGTGCCACTGAATTGTTTTTAGAAAAAATCTCCGCAAAACAAAGATCTTCAGTGTTGGAGGTTGGAGACTGCGCAAAGATTGCCAGGAAGGTTGGTCCAGCTTCTTCATTTGTCTCTATTTGGAACAATGCCCATGTCTTCCCTTTTATTTAGCTTTCCAGCTGACTCAGCTCTATATTTCTTATTGTTCCGCACATTCATGCTGTGTATAATTGTCCTACATTCTTCCCCTACTACACATCTAAACACAATGCCAGCCCTGGTCATTTATTTTCTGATTTCATTCTTTCCCACCCAGCATGAAGAATGGCCAACAGACTCTGCCTGTGTTTGAAATACTGCTTCTGAAACAGCATTGTTCAGGCAAGGCTGAGTATATAACATGATTAGAAAGGAAAAGCTATCAGTTCGGATCAAATCAGCATTCAGAGGATTTATAGCTGAGCCTGAATTGAAAAATGAACCAAGAATTAAAACAGGGGAGAAGCAAAGCTTTCTAGTTTGGTCCTGAAAGCAGACTATATCTGATTGAACTAATATCTATTACCTGCGGTTTATGCAGACAGTGCTTGCTGCATACCTATTTTGGATGAACAATTATACTTGGACATCATATGATGATTGCAAATATAAGATCTGGAATGCTCTGAAAGGAATACCCAAAGGTGCTTTTTCGGGAGGCAACGGGACTTTCTTGGGGGTTTTTTGAAGACATTTTGCTTCTTATCCAAGAAAGTTTTTCAGTTCTGACAAAAAGCTTCTTGGATGAGAAGTAAAACATCTTCAAAGGAAAAACAAGAAAGCCCAGTTGCCTCCCGAAAAAGCACCTTTGGGACAACCATGACCTGGATGGCTGAGAATCTCTACAGACTTCTGGAAGGCTCCATATCCCTACTCCTAGAGAGTGCCTTTACTAGGGACTACCAGGACAGATTTTCTCTATTGTTATTCTCTGCTTTGGAGCAGTATTGTCCTTAAGATCAGACTGGCCTCAGCCTTATGAGGATTTAGAAAAGCCACAAAAGTCTTTGAAGGCTGATGTTTCTTGCTTTACTTTACTTGAAGTTATGTTAGTTAGAACGGAACAGAGTAGAACAGAATAACAGAGTTATCCTAATCGAACTCCCTGCTCAGGCAGGAAACCCTATACAATTTTAGACAAATGGTTGTGCAATCTCTTCTTAAAAACTTCCAGTGTTGGAGCATTCACAACTTCTGGAGGCAAGTTGTTCCACTGATTGATTGTTCTCACCGTTAGGAAATGTCTCCTTATTTCTAGGTTGCTTCTCTCCTTGAGTAGGCTCCATCCATTGCTTCTTGTCCTGCCTTCAGGTGCTTTGGAGAATAGCTTGACTCCCCCTTCTTGTTGTGTTTATTGTTGTGACCATGTGAGCGTAAGCTGCTCAGACATGAATATTACCAAAGGGACATACAATCCTAAATAATATCAGGATAACGAAGTTTTGTGATTATTTGCTGTATCATAAATAAAGAAGGAGCAAATAGGCACAAAATCATCAGATCCAAAAGAACCTCACTGAGATAAAGAATCTCAGATCACTTTTACTAATTACAGATAATTAAGGTCTATTATTATAATCCTTCGCTATAATTATTGGTTGAATATATGCCACTAACTCCAATCAGGTGCATAGAAGCTTATAAATATGAATTTACAATGTACACAGTATAGTACAACGTATAAATAATAAAGCATCCATAGTTAAATATGCACATTGCTATTTACCCAAGATTCTTGTAAATTTTAAACACATTAACAAATAATTGAGACTAACCCTTTGAAGATGTTTTGCCAAGAGCAGTAATAGAAGTGTTCAAAAGAGATGTTCAGTAAATTGAAATGTTGATCCATTTTGGTTGCGTGTATTGACTTTGGTATCGTTAGAGATTCACATAATAAAAGAAATTGATGAAATCTGGCAAATTATTGAGGGCGACTGAATTGGAAAAAGATGAGTGTGGTTTTAAAATTGGAGAGAGAAAAACCTCAATAACCTGTACTATGTTGATGTCATGATTCTAATAGCTGAAAATACAAATGATTTGCAGGCTCTAGTAATCAAGTCAAGGAGCAAAATGAAAAAAAAATGGCACTAAGATCAAATAAAAAGAAGATCAAACTAATAACAATGTGTTTAGCAGTCAGCCTTAGAAGTAATAGTGAAGATGTCAAACCCCTGTCCGAGGTTTATCATACCTGGGGGGATCCCAGCCTACAAAGAGAGCTGGGAGGTGGATGCTGACTTAATCAGAGACTTTTTGCAAAGGACTCAGTGTGTGCCAAGAATCCAGCCTAAATAAATCATTTTTGTTTCCAGTGAGTAGCTTATGCTTTTGTTTAGGTCCGGAGCATGGATCTTTAAGAGAAGATTTTTGAAGTGATAGATAGCTTCTGCCGTTTAGACTCAATCATCAACAATAAAGAACAAGCAATAGTATGCCATTGGCTGGCACAAGATGGGAGGGCAATGTACGTATTCAAAAAGATCTTCAGTTCTGTGATGTCCCTATACCTACAAAGATCAGAATAGTGCAAGCTATGATATTCCCTGTGACATTCCATGGAATCAAAAGTTAGTCTTTGAAAAAACAGAATAGAAAAGTTATTGACACTTTTGAACTGTATTTAGAACTGTGTAAAGAGCTATCTCGCTTGAGAAGTCTATAATGCTGAGAAAGGTGGAAGAAAAGAAAAAAAGAGAATGGTCAGCCATAAAAGACAATGTCCTCTTGGAAAACCTGAAGAGCCACCCTGGAGACAGATTGTCCAGATTATTAAAAGTTGAAATCAATATGATGAAACATAATCACGAATCATAATAAAACTTAGCTGTAGACTCTGACTTTTTTCTCATGCAGCAGTGAGCCCTAGAATTGGAAAAAGAATATAAATTGGGGGTGAAAGCATAATTATTCTTCTTTATATTCTAAAGCTCTAGCAATCACTTTCTAGAAGAAAAAAGAATTTTGATTATTTTCAATCAATAAGATTTCTCTAATTCACCATATCCTTTTTAAATAATGGAAATGAAAATAGCCACGGTCAAATTAAATTTAAATGAATCTATCCAGGAAAGGATGTTGAAAAGCTTTGAATCATACTTATTATAAAATTACAAGTGGATGATATTTATCAGCTAAGTGACAGGGGACAGACCAACTTCACTCTATGCTGGGCAGCTATTAAACGTGTGTGAATATTTATTTTGTGAATAATCTCAGGAGAAATATAAAAATACAATCTTAGGAAAATTCAGTTTCTTCCTATACAAGGCAGAAATAAGTTAAGGTTTGTCACATAAGTATGAAAGAAAGTGAATTTAATAAAAGCAATGAATAATTAGCCTGCAAAGAAGGCACACTTTAAAAAGAGGGATCTGATCACATGATCATAGATGCCATCTTGAATTATTTGACACAGACACACCAGTGGCTATCCCTGCTTATAAGTATCTACCATAGCAATCCAAGCATAGGCTGAAAAATAAAACATTATGGCTCAAGTTCTTTGCTGCTTAGAGAGCAATGCTTTTGAAAAAAATAAAATAAAACAAACATTACGAATGAAGGGAGATATATGTGTCCCAGGATAATGTTGCAATATCCAATCTGGGTCGATCACTGGAATCTGATATTTACTCTTTTACAATAAACCTCTGGTCCTGGTCACCAATCCAAGTTGGATCTTGCAAAACTAACATTCTTGGACATTACATATGAAATACTAATTGTTAAAAATGAAACACTTTTTATAGTATTAGCTGCATTTCTCCAGTTATTATTTCTTACTTAACTACCTAATGTCTGCATGCATATAGTTTTGAAATTTATATAAATGTGGGTCCCTGCAAGTACATCTGTATTCTTTCTAAATGGATAGCACTGAAAAATATTGAGTCTTTTTCTTTTCATTTCATGAAGGTCATGATTCATAACGCTGAATGCTTATTTAAAATTCCTCTTCTGAATACCATCGTGATATAAATATTTACCCCAGGGTTAAAATATGCACATAGACCAAATTATTTCTTTACTATACAGTTTATGGTCAAGTGGGACAATGGGATGTTGTTTAACGAGATTGCTAAAGCTAGAGAAAATGATCAACGTTCTAAATAGAATCATACTGTGTAGGCTTTGGAGAAAAAATAATTTTGCCAGATTAATACTGAATACATAATATTCCCCTATATGTAGGAATATTATGTAAAACTCAATAAATGCTTTTACTTTCTCTTAAGTTTGTTTCAATGTAATGAGCAAAGACGTAATTCAGGACGTCCCTTACACTTTATTCTCTCCCCTCTCTAGATTTGCATCTTGGAAGAAAGGTGAATCTACATCATAGCTGCCATCATATGAAGTAATCCTGAGGTAGATATGTGACACCAGATTGCAGTCTGTTTCGTAGGATTCTTAAACCTCGTATGCTATTTACTGATTAGATAATATAAAGGAGCATTCTGTGATTTGGCAGAGTATGCCTCCTCATTAAATTAGGTCATCATTAAAAATCTGAATATATTGTGATTCACATTTTTACAAACTGTTTGGGGTTACAGCAGATGCTTCTCACTTAAATAGAGAAGAAAAGGTTTTTCAAAACTGATTGCAACTTGTTAACAATTCTGAACTCAGCAAAATATGGCTAGCTTCTTTAAGGTGTGTGAATGTAAATCACTTTGCAGCACTAATGACCTTTAGTACTTACTATGAATTTTAAACTCAAAACAATTCTTTATCATGGATAAATCAGCAAAAAGAACCACAGTACAGTTATTTTTAGTACAATCAGTGAAACATCAAATGCTTAGAGGCAAGGTCATATCTCTTCAAAGAGCATAATTTGTATTCAATTAAACAATGTGGTCTTTATTCCCTGAGTAAATAGTGCCATCACATGGCAAGTCTTTAAAGCAACCCAAATGGATGAATAGCAGAGACCTTCATTTTTGCTTTGCTTGTATAACTAATGGTAAGAAGATTAATCTTCTCCAGCATCCTCCACTGAAAACTTAGAATTGCTTATATTAGCACAATATTTTTCTGAAGATTTACCACACATCAGAGCTTAATGAGCAGGAAGAATGGAAAATGCAAGGAAAAAAATGCTTTAAAAATTTCTGAATTGAAATGCAAAGCTGTTACATTTATATCCAGATCTTTTGGAAGAATTGCCACAGACCCAGCCAGTTCATCCAACTTTAGAATCTAGATTATAAAAATGAATGACATTAGAGATATTTCTATTGAAAAGTTCCTTGAGTCTCCAAGTTAAAACTATGGATGATAGAAGTGATTTTTAAAAGTGGTGGTAAGCCAGGTAATGGATATGGACTTTTGTGAATTTAAAAATCCAGTTAAAGAACTGACGGATGGTGAAATAGATTATGTGAGTCACAATATCTCTGCTATTTCCTCATTGTTGAACTCTTGCATAAAATATGGCAATCATCTGGAAATTGAAATAGCCAAAAATCAACTGGATTGTTAAGAAGGAAGAGGAAAGAGAAAAGAGGAAAGAGGAAAGAGGAAAGAGGAAAGAGGAACAGGAGGAGAAGGAATTTCGTGGCCACCAATCTAAAATTAATGACTTTAAAACGGTGCTCTAAATCTTCATAGAAATGGTT
>JANHFL010001806.1:15956-32352 GCA_032468155.1 Oxyrhabdium leporinum | reverse complement strand
GAAGAAGAAGAAGAAGAAGAAGAAGAAGAAGAAGAAGAAGAAGAAGAAGAAGAAGAAGAAGAAGAAGAAGAAGAATAGTTGTTTCACTTCTCATCCAACAAACTTCATTAATTGAAGCATCTTTGAGACGAAATAGCTCAGGGCTATATTTGGCCTACATCTTTCCAAAAAGGAGCATTCAGGTATGAATGAAACCCGCCCACAACTTCCAATAACTTCTGGGATGAGTGTGTCATAGCTCTTGACCACCTGTAGTGGCATCTGCTGGAATTCCACATCAGAGGCCAGCAATTTGTGGTTCCTTTTCCTCATTTATATTATCTCTCAGAATTAATAAAACCATGCAAGCAGTTAAAGAGACAAAGTCCTTGCAGAATAATAAGTATACCTGGAAACTCCAAAACATTCCATCATTCAGCTACTGTCTTAGTGATGACAACCACATGTTGCCCAGATATCAAGCTAACAAGAGCATATTAGGAGAGAGATGAAATGAATGATGATATTACTGTATCATTTATAGTAGAGAATTGAATGGCAAAGGACAAGCACAAGGAATGACAAGCACAAGGGAACTTACCTAAAAGCTTAGGAAGAATGAGGTCACTACTGAGACTGTAAATCAGGAATGGGGAATGATGGCCCCTTTATGACTTGTGAACTTCAACATGAGCACGTCTGGCTCAGGAATTCTGGGGATTGAAGTCCACAAATCATAAAAAAGCTATTGTTCCCCATCCCTGATTTACAGTCTCAGCAGTGACCTCATTCTTCCTAGGCTTTTAGGCAAGTTCCCTTGTGCTTTTTATAATCATCGTCCTAGAGAACACAGAAAGGAGAAACTGAAAGAACGTATCAGTGCAACATTTCTATGGGTAACAGCAAGGATATCAAAAATATAGGGAAGCAAATAGCTAAAAGGCAAACAGAGAATGTTTCATCCTCTTCTGATAGTGGGCAAATTTAAAAGACTATTTTCTTGGAAGCTCTAACAGCTATAGAAATAAATGCTGTACTTGCTGAAAATGTTAATTGATGCAGGATGAACTGACACAGAAACAATACATTTCCTTGGAGGATTCCTAAAATAATTTGAAATAACACAAAGGCAAACAATATGCTTTGCAAACAACTCTTTATTACCACTTTGGCTCTTCACTCCCAAACACATCTAGGAAGTACTGCTGAAATTTGATATGCCAACTGGCAATTTTTAGTGATTCAATGTTTGGTCTTCTGTTTTATATTTGAATTCATCCGGAGGAATTTACAAGAGAATATGCTTTCATTTGCTGAAAAAGATATTATTAAATAGGTGAGATGGAAGTTTGGGTTAACTCAGAGAACTTATAAATTATAATATTTATTTCCTATTGTCTCATCAGATAGATATGGGACATGCCTTTCAGATCTATAGCATGACAATAGGAGCATCCTACCAATAGTAGACACAGTATAGTAGCTGAGGCAGTACTGCAGCATCAATAGCAGGCATATACACCTATAAAGAACCTGCAAAAGCCATCATCCAACTAGCATATCATTTGGTACAAGGCTTATCTCAGTTGAGTGTCTGTCATCCTACAATTTGCTTCACAAAAATGCTGCCCGTTTATCCTAGAAGTCTATTGCAGAGATTTTTTGGGGGGGTACAAGATCAATTCCTGACTTTCACAATTCAGGGATCAAACATTAAGCAGAAATTTGTACAGATCAGTCCAAGGTAGCAGCCATTTTTAGCCTGTTGAACAGCCGTAAATGTCTACGGAGATTCTCAGTCATCCAGGTTTGGTTGTCCCAAAGGTGCTTTTTCAAGAGGCAACTGGACCTTCTGGTTTTTTCTTTGAAGATGTTTCGCTTCTTATCCAAGAAGCTTCTTCAGCTCTGACTGAATGGTGGCAAAATATCTTCAAAGAAAAAACAGAAAGTCCTGTTGCCTCTTGAAAAAGCATATTTGGAACTATAGCCATAAATGTTTCCATTCACTGAAAGCAACAATGTTGTCCTGCAGAACTATTAAAATATAATGCAAACATTAAAAGCTGGATTTGATGAGTCAGACAGAAAAGTAATTGCGAATCAGGAGCTCTGAAAGCTGAAGCAAGGAACTGACTGGTAATTTCTAGTTGTATGCCGAGATCCTGTGCATGAGCAGATGAAGCTTCACTTGCTTGCACGGCCCGGTTCCTAACAGGCCGTGGCTGGTACTGGTCCGCAGACTGGGGGTTGGGGACCTTGTTCTAATATATTTATAATTAATCATTATCAAAGTCCTTCATGGCAATCATTTTATGGGAGAGACTGTAATGTTCACAAATTCAAAAACTGCCTCTGACACCAAAATGTTGGTGGCCCATTTTCTCAACAGATGCCTATTTTTTATTTGCTGATATGTAAATCAAGATCTTCCAGTGTTCTGCCCAAAAAAGCATTTAATATAAATGCTTTGATTCGATGCGTTCATTTAATATAAAACTTAAGCTTAATGAAATGTCAATGAGCATGTAAATTAGACTTTAGTATTTTTAAAAAATTATGATCTTTTCATTTCTTTTTCAATTTACAAGCATACATGATTTGTCACAGTTTCAAGTTCATTTATATAGAAAGTCATTGCTTTCTTCCATGGTCTATTTGATCCTTATCAAATTATATGGGGAATTGAAATGTTTTACTGGGGGAAAGACAACATGAGATAATCACTTTGTATTCTTTTCCAGAAATGACATCTAAAATGTGTGCCTTGAAAATTCAACATTGTGGTTTACTTTGTTCAAACAACATGGAGTTTTGGATTTAGTTCGTAGCTGACATTGGCTGATCTTGAAAAAACTATCAGGTCAGACCTGGTTTGAACTTGGATAGGAATCCATTAGGGAATTCAGAATTTTTAGGCTAGATTGGGATGTTGGGAGGAAAAAAAACACAGAAGTTGGTAATGGAAAATCATTTTGTATTGTTTGTCAAGAAAATGATAGGGTCCTGTTCATATAGTCATCAGGACCAGGAATCCAGGACAGCATGGAGGAAAGGAAAAAAATCTACAAGATGGCAGTCACGGTATCATTATCTAAGCTCACCTTTTTAGTATCTACAGAAACATTGCACACATATACAAAAGAGCATGGCTTGGATTGTGATGTCACATCAACCATCTTGCAGGTGCTACTATTTGATAGATAGATAGAATAGATAAAATAACTTTATTATCACTTTGAATGTACAAAATCAGCATACATTAAAATGAAATTTTGTTGCATACAGCCCTCAAAGGATCGCCACCTCTAATATACACTACATAAACATGACAAAATGAATAAATACAAATGTATGCATATGCCCACATATATTATATGACACAGATAAACAACACAGTCTAGTCCAGATGTATACATGTACATGGCGAGAAAAATGAATCTTGCAAGTTTACCAGGTGGATGGCATAGGGAACAAAGCTGTTGCAGAATCTGGTAGTCCTGCTAGAATTATTTCGAATCCTCCTCCCAGAAGGGAGCAAACAGAAACAGACCTAAATTGGGTGTGCAGGGTCTGTGACAATGCTTTGAGCTCTAAGCACATAGCACTTATAAACAGTATCCTGAATGACAGAAGATGAGCTTTCTATAATCTTCTCAGCTGTCCTTACCACTTTCTGTTTGGATTTTCTACCTGAGGCACTGCTGCCACCAAACCAAACAGTGATGCAGTTTGTTAAAATGCTCTCAGTTGTGCTTTGTAAAAAGTGGCCAGGACAGAAGGAGAAAGATGTGCTCTCGTCATCCAATACAGGAAATGCAGACACTGGTTTGCACACTTCACTAAGGATGACATGTGGAGAGACCAGTTCAGATTGTTAGTTATACGTATCCCCACTGTTGACCACCTCTACAGCTGCATCCTTGATACTGAGTGGAGTATGACCATGCCAGCTCTTTCTAAAATCTATAATGATCCTTTGTTTTGTTAACATTTAGAACCAGGTTACTTTTATTGCACCCATCCAGCAGAGCCTTCATCTCTTTCCCGTAAGCATCAATTCAATTCAAGGTAGTGTTTATATTTCCTTTTGTCTGACAAACACTTCTGGGTATTCTTTTTCACAAAGATGCAATCATCACTGTACATATAGAAGATAATATCTACAGCTCAGGATTGAACTGTGGAGTCCTTGGTGCTCTCTGAGCTTGGTGTACAGTTACTGTACAGGCCAACAACTTCACATTTACATGAATATCCATAGGCAAGAGCTTATTTGCGAGTGCATTCCAGCCTAGTGTCCTCCAGAAATGTTGGGATTACATCTTTAAGAGCTAACAACTAATATTGAGAAGCATACAATCTGGTATATAATTCAGTCATTTGTATTTAAATGAATATCTTTGTCTCCTGTGATGCTCTCAAAAACATTTGGATTCCAAAGCTCATTATTCTGAAAACTACTAATGCAGGCTACAGCCGTTGGGAATTGTAGCTCAAAAAAATTGAAAGAAGCTCTAAATCAAAACATATTATGATGGTGTTGCATATTATGGCATATTTTAATAATCTGTGCTACCACATGATGTCACTGTTGCTTTGCAGCTGTTCCGCTGATAAACACAATTCATTTTGGAAATGTTAATCCATGATCATTCCAAGTTGTAAACAAGAAAGGCCCTTAATGCGTCAATCCATGAGAAAAAAAAATGTTATCCTGTATCATAGAAGAATGACTAATAATAGAAAATAATGAGACATTAGTTAATAATAAATAAATATATTTTGCAGAGCAACCCTCCGTTCTCCAGATTCTATTAAACTACAAGAAATATTTTTTTATTTGATTAACTAAAACAAGATAATCTACTTTTCACTATTGTCTATGTCATTCATATGCCCCTTCATGCAAATATCCCCTTGTCTATTAAGTTGAGAGCTATGCTGGAAGTATACCACCAGAAGGTATACCAGAAAGGTCACCCAAGACAGACAGGTCTCAATTGAGGAGCCAGACTAAGAGTATCTACAAACACATTAACCATTATGAGACAACAGAAAAAGAACCCATACTGTATCAGTCATCACCGGGTTAACAAGGACCATGGCAGTTGCTGTCCTGGACAGCTATTGAAAAGTGAGTTATGGTGTGAAAGACCCAGCAAAAAAAATTCCAAGAAAATTCTATGGAAAGGGTCTCAAATGTGTCAGATAGGATGCCCAATGATAGGACAACAAGAATCCAGTTTCTGAGGCATCCAGTGCTGTAAGCAAATGTCTGCGTTATTCATAAATACATCGGGTAGCTACATGGAATGGCATAGGAATGAGGGTAAATTAGATATTGTTAAACAAGAGGTGATTTGATTGGAAACTGATCTTCTTTGTGTCAGTGAGCTACACTGGTTGGACTGGCTTTTTCAAGTCTGACGATTTCACTGTCTATTATTCAGGACATGATACCAGGAAAACAAATGGAGTGACATTTCTTGTAAGCAAGAAAATTGTCAGAGCAGTAGAAAACTTCTTAACTGTCAATGCCCGAATTATGATGATCAGAATTCATGCCAAGCCCCTCAACATCACAGTTATCCAATTCTACACCCCAATGACTGCTACAACAGAGTTTGAAATAGAGGGCTTTAATGCCATGGTCCAAGAAAATCTGAAACAAGTGCCCCAAAAATAAATAGTTTACATTCTGAGCGACTTCAATGCAAAAGTTGGCAACCAAGTGGAGACAGGCATCGCTGATAGTTTTGGACTAGGTGACAGCAATAATGCAGATGAGTGTTTGGTACAATTTTTCCAAGAAAACCAATTTAGGATCATGTTCAAACAGCACAAACACCACTTATACACTTGAATATCATCAAATGAACTTCGCCGTAATCAGGTTGACTATGTCCTATGCAGACATCTATGGACCCATCTCAGTCCATAGACGTCTGCATAGGACTGCATAGGACATAGGTCTGCATAGGACATAGTCAAGCTGTTAAGACATATCCAATTGCTGATTGCAGTTCAGATCATGAATTGTTGGTAGTCAAGACTAAAGTCAAATTATGCACTATCAAAAAGGCAGTGCCTCCAAAGAATGCCACCCAAATCCCTATAATATAGGGATGGAGGTAAAAATAGGTTTGAACTCCTGGACATTACTGAAAATTCCTAGGACATCTGTCCCTGCAAGGAATTCTGAGATCTTTCCAAACCAGGTCATAGCCAGGCTTGGCAAAGTTGTAGATGAATGAAGGATTTAAGTGGTTGTGAAATGAGCAGTAATAGCCATTATCATGAATAGGAAAGTGATGTACAATAAAATAGATTAAAAGATGGGAGTGAAATGCAGAATAACCTAAGCAATAGTTTCATAAAATTTACAAATACCATGGCTGAGTAAGGTGGACTCAGTGCTGCTTTTGTTAAAGTGGATTTGTTTGTGTTTATTTGCTTTTTTGGGTCTGTTTTTCTGTTTTGGGTCTGTTTTTATAGTTGCTTGCAGTCAGACTGATTCTGAGTGTCATATAATAGAGCTACCCTGGGGATATTAATACTAGGCCACTTATTCCTAATTTCAAAATACACATACATATAGACTGCTATAATCAGCACAGCAGTATAAGTAATATATGATAATAATTGTAATTGTCTTCATGTGGTTGCATAGCTTTATATGAAAAAGTTTGTATGGAAAACATATTTTGTCCATAAAAAAGCCCTTAATTATGCAGTAAATGTATTTTCTTATACATGATATTATTTATGCTTGTATTTTATTCTCCACAATAAGTTCTCATGTTTTTTAAAAAAAAATAACAAAAAGCAGCACTAAGTTCTTTCCATTGCAATCCTAGTCACATTACTAGGAAGTAAATCCATTGGCTTCACATAATTTTACATCCAAATGTAAATGGGATTACAACATATTTTCAAATATACCTCTGAGAAATTGGATGAGAAAAATAACTGAGTTTGTGAATGGGGGTTATCTTCTCTTTGCACTAAGTAACAAGGAAAAGGTGAGTGAACACTTCTTTGTGTCAGGCTAATGGGTCACATAGAGATTGTTGTGATTCAGCACAGATTTTGTTTCATCTCTGAAGTAACTGTTAGAACTGAATATTCTCATTCTGCACTGAGAAACCATGGGGAAATCAGAGCAGTCCATTTGTCACAGATTTCTTGCTTCCTAGACTAGATTTTTTTAGAGAGACCTGAAATTTTTAGGATTCTTAGTTTGAGCACTCTGTAACAAAGATCTGGAAAAAAAATCTGTTTAGATGTGTGTTGAATTTCTGAGAATAACACAAGATATTTCTCACTACTTTCTTGGCATTGTAAAATGCACAGCTCCATCCAGTCACCCCAACTCTATCCTGAATTAAGGGATTACAGGATTATAAAAAGGAAGTTTTCTTAGCCTTATTGACATTCATAGAAAGTCCATAAAACAAAAATAATCTCATTAACTCGATCAAATTTAGATAAACTACTACAAATATTCAGCAGTATAGTTTCAAGTCCCTTTAAATCAGGGGTTTCAAACTCCTGGCCCACGGGCAGCATGTGTCATGCACTGACCACGTCCATCCCCATTTTAGCAAAGGGGAAAAAAGTTGTGAAACATCACATGATGACAATGTGACGACATGAGTTTGTCAGCTTTAGATGAACTGTAAACTTGTAAGCAGTGGGGAGCTTTTCCCCCTGTTGACTCATTCAATAATAGCGTGGATCCATCCTTGAGTTACTACCCATTACTGGGTCACCTGACTTTGCTTCCAACATAGACGGTGGTGAAATGTAATGGATTAACACACTTACATTATTATTAAATGCTATGGGCTAAGGATGAAAATTCATCAGTAATACCAGTACAATTAAGAATAACTTAAGCTGGCTCAGTCATGGACTGCAGATGAAATAAATCATCGGCATCATAGAGGCCCAGTGGAAGGGTGCCAAGGCTTGTTTGTGGGGAGAGATTCTGTGTGTAAGAAAGTAATTGATGTGTTAGACCATAGCACCATTCTATTCTGCAGTAAACAAGCATTGAAATGCAGATTTCTCAGAATTTTAAATGGAATAAAGCGAAGCCAGAAATAACATGATTTTCTTTCAGGACACGAAGGCTAACTAATTTGAAAATTATGTAATATAATTGCAGTTCACAATCTCCTTAGATTAAGTCTAAATTAATTTCACTCTGTTTCTCTAAGGAGATCAACCATACACTGAGATAAATGGCTTGTAGAGCATCTCTCTATTTATGTACCCAAGCCCCAAGCTGTTGCAGAGGTAGGTGTGGGAAAAATGCACACAAATTGCCCTATTTATGTGATTCCATTTTACAAGCATCTAGTGATTAGACAAAATTGATATCAAACATATTAATGAGACAATGAATTTTGCCGCCTCAGAACTTCCCTCTTAAAATATTCTAATATACTTTAGTAGTAAACATTATTGAAGCAGAGCGCAAATCCTGTGTACATCATGTAAATGGGATATATAAGAGATTTTTTTTTAAAGGAGAGACCCCCGTTAAATTCCTTTAATATTGAGATAGTCTAGTAGCCCAATGTTCTTCTCCTTGTCCCAAAACTAAAAGCCCACTGTCAGCATTCCAACAAAAAGCCCCTTGCTCATTCAGCACTCGGAAACAAAGTTCATCCAAGTAACATCCTCACTTCTACAATGAGAATCCAGGAGGAGATCAGAACAGTTTATTTGTCACAGATTGGTTGGTTGCTACAACTCAAGGTGACAAACATATCTAACACTCCATCCTGTTAATGAATTGGGCTGAGAGACTGTGAGTGGCTCAAAGTCTCCCAGATGGTTTTTCATGACTAAAGAGGGACTAGAATACGCAGTCTACTGATTTCTAGGCAGGACTTAACCACTACACAAAACTATCTCTATGCATTGTATTGTATTGTATTGTATTGTATTGTATTGTATTGTATTGTATTGTATTGTATTTTATATTTAGAGTGACCTTGTTTTTTTAGAGTTGTCAAAATTTGACCTCTCAGAGAGCTCAAACAAAGAATTGAAAGAAAGAAAATATTTCACATTTGACTTGTGCTGAATTTGTGAGAAACAATGCAGGATATGTCTTAGTATCCTCTTGGCACTGTAAAAGAAATCTGGTTGCTGTTAACAATCAACAAAACATCTGGAAAACCCCAGTGTTGATTATTCCTTCTTGTACAGTTAGAAATATATCTCTAAGTCAAGGTAGAACAATAGCTGGCTTTTTTTTTCTGTTCATCTTGAAATTTCACTCACAAACAACAGCATACCCAGTTCCACATTTCCTGACAAAATTGCCACTTCATGGCAATAATATAAATACAGCTTCCTGATAATTTTCTTAGCTCCAATCAGCTATTTTACTCAGAAGAAACAAGCCTCAAGGGCCCTTCTTATAAGCAGCTGCTGTTTCTGATAACTCTTTGCAAATATATCCAGAAAAGGGTTTGATTGGTATCACTGTCTCACTTCTCAAAGACAGTTTGGTAATGGTAAATTTTCCATTTCCTTGGTCTAAGGTATTTTAACTTGATGGTTCAGAAGCTGTATAAAAGAAATAGCACTATACAAGTCACGTTTTTCTGATGAATCTGAATTTCATCTTTTTGAGATTATCCTGAATTTATTAGCACATGATAGCAACATATGTGCTCATGTTGGTTAAATTATGAGAAATAAAAATTGGAACATTTGCTGGACCAAGCAGTCCCAAACATCTGTATTCTATATTCGGATTAGTGCAAGCACATTCAATACTCATGTATCTTGATGTTTATTGAACATCTGCAATCTTCAAAAGAATTAACTAGAAGAATGGGACAAAAAGATAAGTAAAAGCAAAAGGTAGAAGAAACATGAATAGGCAACAATATCTATTTCTGTGCAAAGGCATTGAACCACTGGAATCAATGTTGTGACTAATTAGCATGGTCAATTAATTAGCAGGGAGTGCTTCTAATTATTTCAGCTTTAACTCTTTGCTGTAGGAGAATAGAGACAGAAAGTAGGATACCAAATCTTCTATTTTTCACAATTAAAGAAACAATTCAGCAGATGAAGGATCCACATTGTTGAAATAAAAAATATGCACAGGGACATCTGAGGAGGTACATCAAAACATGCAAGAAGCATCTTGCAGATTTTGCTTGCTCTGACACTAGTGGAAAAACAAAAGTTCCACTGTCCTTTTGCAAAGAAAGCAGGAAAAAAGAGAACATCTAGCAACATTTTGAAGATCTAGTTAGCTTCTGCATTGTTGCTGCATTATCCCTGCCACATAAATCCTCTCTGATTAGTCTCATTTAAATAGCCAGGTCCTCTATAGTTTGTGTTATTAATCTTACATTAAATGTTTCTCCTGACTTGATTTATATTACATTTCTCTTGACTTGATTTATATTATATGCAGTTTAGCATTACAGGATAAAATATGTACATTTAATTCGGACATAGATATTTCAGCATAATTTCAGCATCAATTGTGCTCCTAACATCTGTACTCATTTTATATCTCTTGGGAAGATGGATAATAAAAACACACTAGATTTAACTAGTAAGAATGAGTGCTGGTGTGTGTGTGTGTGTGTTTTAATGGCTCTTTTAATGTCCTTAACTGAGTGGTACTCCTGGTGATGGCCTGGATTAGCTTCTGAAGTTTTTGGCAAGATTCTTAGAGTTAAGAGAGAATGACTGGTCCAAAGTCAGCCAGCTGACTGTGTGCCTAATACAGGTCTAGAACTCACCAAATCTCTAGCTATGTGCTTTAACCATTATACCAAACTGGCTTTCCTATGGCTAGTCCAGTGAAGAGAAGGACCAGGGGAGACATGATAGCCGTGTTCCAATATTTGAGGGGCTGCCACAGAGAGGAGGGGATCAACCTATTTTCCAAAGCACCTGAAGACCAGACAAGGAATAGTGGATGGAAACTGAACAAGGAGAGATTCAACCTGGAAACAAGGAGAAATTTTCTGACAGTGAGAACAGTCAACCAATGGAACAGTTTGCCATCAGAAGTTGTGGGAGCTTCATCACTGAAAGCTTTCAAGAAGAGACTCGATTGCCATCTGTCAGAAATGGTGTAGGGTCTTCTGCTTGGGCGGGGGGTTGGACTAAACGACCTACAAGGTCCCTTCCAACTCTGTTAATCTGTTAATCTTTTAATTAACTGCATTTAATTTATTTGCTTATCTGCTTTTATTTATCTATCAATTGAAATCTAGATTTTCTATTATTTTCCATTTCTTCCTGTACTATCAGAATGTGATCCAAAGTGCTCCATTTGAAAGCTAAGTTGAACCCACTCTTATTTTAACTTTCAAGAGAGGCAGTGACATACAGAAGATCCACCTATTCCATAGACATTATGTCCTCATGTTCTCCTTTTGTCTCTCTAGTGATAAAGTATCCAACTGTTGTGGAGAAGACAGATATCTTGACCAATTACTATGACCTATGGAAGAACTCCAGAAATCCCCATTTTGACCTATATACTCATGAAAAAAAAGTCAAGAGTAACAATGTTGGCACATCTGAGAATGTTTGTGATGTCTTGATGTTTGAACCAAAAGTATTACTATCAACTGTAGATTGACAGACATATAGATTGTATTGTAGATATATCATGGTTTGTCTGTAATAAAACTTGTGATTTCCATGAAAAGCAGTGGTTAATACCAAATTTGTTAGATGCATCAATTTTTCTGTTCTCTGTCCTAATGATGGAGCTATTATTTTAAGATTCAAAAAAGCCCTTAAGATTTGGAAGTAGCACTAGAAATCAAAATCAGTTTTCAGAAGACTAAAGCAATAGCTTTGCCAAAAAATCAAAGGAAGATGAGTTGTATAACAGACCTGCAGGAGACTTAACAAATAAAAGTTCTAAATGTCTTTGGGGTAATATTTCAGAATTTGGGGTCATGAAAGCATTTGTGAACTTTGTGGTACTACAGACTCAAGTTTTCAGTAGTTTAAAAATTATTCTGTCCAGAATATAATCCAGAAACTCTGAAACTATTTGGTGTCAGAGATTTAGCTACATTGCTCTGTAGTTTGTAGAGTACCTCATAGATGGGCCTTGATCCAACTGCACGGAAATGGAAATAATGTAAATAAATTTTATAAGAAAGAGGTTTTAGCCCATAAATATATATCCAGTGCAACCCTAAGATTAGAGATTGGTAATCTGAAGACTAAGATAACATGGTTAGTAATATTTAACTATTAATGCCATTATTTCCCTGCCCTTTAATGACCTTCCTACTGTCTGACTACTTTATGATCTCAAGTACTTGGGCGAAAACTCTTATTATGGGACCTGTTGCAGTTTTTTGGTATGTTTAATCATTTACTCAACTAAGAACATAATCAGAGAAAGATGTTTAGATAGTGAAGACGTCAGGGAAAATAAAACTAGTTTGATCCCAAGAATATGTTAGAGAACCAAAGAAACATCTAGATGGCAACTAGCAATATTTCAAAATCTTTATATCCAAGCTTGACATAAATTCTCAGTAGTTCCTAGGGCTTACAGAACCTTCTCTGGAACTCCATCATGGTGAAATCAATTCTTCATGTAATGTTGCATTGTTTCTTTTATAATAATAACAGAAACAGCTTTGCTTCTCTTTTGTTATTACAGGATCCAGGTCAATCTGACAACTATTAATGTTATTTTATGAGATTAAAAGTTTATTACACATCATATTGCAAACTTTGCATAGTTGTTCTGAATATCCATAGACACCTAAGCTCAGTTTATTTGAGTAAAGTGTTCAGATGGACCCTTTTAGGCAGCTTTTGTAAGGTTCCAAGAATTTAAATGCTACATTATCCACAAACACTGAGAACGCAGAACAAAGAATAATAGGACTGGAAGGGATCTTGGAGGTCTCTCTATGTATATATGTATACATATGTGTGTGTGTGTGTGTGTATTTATGTAGGTTAGTGAATGGATGTCGCTACCCTGGGGGTCGGGGTGGGAGTTTGCATGGGTGTCCTGGCTGAAGTGTCTTTAGGTAAGCTGCTGCGGAGCGCATGGGGCAGCTCCTCAGCCCTTACTTTGCTTCACCCTCCACCTCCCCCAGCACCTCGCTCGTTCTTCGTGACGTGAATTGCAGGCACACTCACCTGGTGGTGGTGGCACCGACAGCTCCGACCAGCAGGAGCCTGCTGCTGACCCCTCTTCTGCGGCCACTTGCCGCCACTTGCACACATCGCCCCAGCCTTTAGAGGCCTGCCAGAAGCCTCTAAAGCATCCACAGCCTTTGAAAGAGAATCTATTTCCAGAAAGCCTTCTGTTATCTGGACCTCTGTTATCGGCTGCAGATGCCTTCCGACAGGCCTCTGAAGGAAAAATGGAGCCCCAGGCGATGCATGCGCGTCCATCCGGAGCTCAGCATGGACTGAGGGAAGGACGGCAGGTAGGAAAGTCTCCCCTCCCCATTTTCCTCTGCCAAAAAGTCTCCATTCCGAAACTTCAGCGTTCGGAATGGAAGGTTTTTGGTGACTGCTTCCCCAAGGGGCCAGTGGGCTGCGGCTGCAGCCGAACAATTTCCCCACCGTGCCCACCCCCACCCTGCCGGGCTTATTTTTAGGGTAGGGGCAAAATTAGACCCATCCCCCAAAAGTAGGGTAGGGCTTATTATTGGAGTGGCTCGTGTTTTATGAGAAACACGGTACAAGTAGGAAGTCAAAATTACTATTAACTTCTGAGTTTTATTTGAGGAATTTGTTGTTCTTAAAAGACTAATTTTTTGAAAAGAATATTTATAACAGATTAATAACTACTTTAGAGAATAGAGTTATGTTCCCAAACATGGTTTAGGCTATCCTGAATCTAATTATCAGACAAACTGGACTCCAAAATGCCTTATTAAATACCGGGAGAAACAGAGTAGAATCCAAATACTGTAGCTTATACCATGCTCATAGTGACCCTCTAAAATCCTGTTCTTTTATCCACATCAATTTCCACTCATAAGAAGGGTGGCTTTATATATATCTGTGTACATTTCACACCAGCAATTAAAACATTGGAGGAGAAAAGAAGAGAAGCCATCTGCTATATGACAATGAGGGAGGTGGATTAAGTGGAAATGGGACTATCATAACCTTACACAAAATAGAGAAGAATAAATAAATATTCAATAGAGTCAATAAATTTCATGCAAAATTTACTGATTGTGACTGTATTTTAAGAAAATACAGATTATTTTGAATGATTCTGGGTTAATTGCTTGGTAAGGGTGAAATAGAAATAGAAATCAAGCTAGGAAGTTCTTTATTTGGCTCTAAAGCAATATGTAAATGTTCTACATTTTAGGTAACCTGAAAGAAAAACTGTACTAATTTATCTGGCATGTGTTATCTGCAGTCCCTTTGCATTTCATATTTCAGATGGCCACTCAAAGTATTCACTGTATATTTGGAAATTCAATATTTGTTTATTTTTTCATTTTTCATTTAGTAGGTATAGACTGACAATTCCTATTAATACTGTGCAATCTGCTAAGAAACCAGCCTCCAACACGTAAGGCAGAAGAAGCCTGCAGCCTTTCCAGAAAAATCCTTTCTCTATTTGACAATTTCTGAAGAATGACTGAATAAAATTATTCTTGGAAGCCCTCAAGGAATTTAAAAGTTGTTGGCCCAAGTAAGGACTATGCTCGATAAAAGTTTTGCTGCAGTTCTCAGAGTATTAGTCTATAACTGAAAAGTCACGTAACCTTTCATCTACAAGTTAATGTATTCAGAAACTGAACAGTAATAGACTTTAGTTAATTTGCATTTTTATTTCTCATATAAAGGGACTTCATGCCACTAAAAACAAAGAAAGATTCACAGTAAATGCTTTGTTCTTTTTTTGTGTATGTCAGCCAGGTTCCAACCTTCTAACAAATCAACAATTATAGCCAAGAAGCTGGTATTGCTTTCAGATACATCAAAATTAAAACACTATATTTTAAATCTGTTAAAAATGTCATTTTATTTCTGTTACTTTATTATTAAATATTTTTCTACTGCCCACACAAACTCATTTAAAGAAGAACGCCAGAATTAAAATCCCAAGAGCCACTGTTCCAAATGATATTAAATATCCCAAACCAAAAATTCATGGCAAAAGATAATGTTACTGAAATTATAACATGTCTTCAAAACATAAAATGAGTTAAAAGGGTACCCATCCTTATTTGGTTTAATTAAAATAGTTTTTTTTTCAAGTTGTATATTCAGTGCCACATTGAAACAAGCAAAGTATGTATTTTTGATACTTATATTTTTAATATATTTTTAAAAATGTTCTGGAGTCCAAATTTCTGTTCCTTGGAAACATCTCAGTTCTAGACCTATTCGTACAGTTCTAGACCTATTCGTACAGTTCTAGACCTATTCGTACAGTTCTAGAGCTAGCTAATATTCTATAGGTCATTTTCCTTTCCTTTTAGAACAGGGTTGTCAAACTCAATTTCATTGAGGGCCGCATCAGGACTGTGGTTGACCTTGGGGCCCGGACGGGAATGGCTGACTGGGTGGGCATGGCCATCTTGACGCCACTCACTGGGCATGGCCGACTGGGTGGGCATGACCAGCTTGACGCTGCTTCCCAAACTGATGGCATGTTTCTTTTTCGCACTGGGTAGACCGGGCCGAAGCCACGCTGACCCGATGTTTCCTCTTTGCATTGCGTAGACTGGCTGAAATGATGCGGGCCAGCCTCTTACATTTTCCAGGATGGCCCCGGGGGCCGGATCTGACATTGCAGGCCGCGTCTGGCCCAGGGGCCTTGTGTTTGACACCCCTGTTTTAGAACAACAAATGCCTATGATACTACAATTTTCATAGTAGAAAATTATAATAATTACAAATTGCATGAGAATCATAGTACATCAGAACTATACTCATCTTTACTGACTGTTAGCCAATTCTGAGTATAATTGAAACTGCTGGTTTTATTCTATCTTGAAAGGACAGTTTGAATTCAGGACCGGTAAATAGAAGATCCACTCGTCCTTGCCTACAAAAATCCCACCAATAGTCCTCCAGTTGAGGAATAATTTGAGGAATAATTTCCTCAAAATAATTTCCCTGGCAAGAGCGACTCATAGCCTCATTACTGCCATCACGGATTACTACAATGTGCTGTGCTTGGAGTTGCTTCTGAAGTCTACTCCAAATACTAATGCAGGTAGATTAGAATTATTTCAGGCATTAAAACATACCTACATTATAGGTAGTGGATTTGGGGATGCTATACTTCTACACACAATTCAAAGTGCAAATTTTGACAAACAAACTCTATTTGACTTGGGCCCAGGATATTTTTTTTTTTATTTATTTTTACATTTATATACCGCCCCATTCCGAAGACTCG
>JANHFL010001806.1:0-11395 GCA_032468155.1 Oxyrhabdium leporinum | reverse complement strand
CACACACACACACATACATGAATGCATGCATGCATGCATGAGTAAATATGCTGTGAAGCACCAGCCTTAAGCATAACTTGTATTTCTAACAATGTCTTTGAGAAAGGATGTTCTGGGAAAACAAAATGATGAAGAAATGCTGCAGTGGAGGACTTTTAAAATCTTTTAATATATTAATAATTGATTATTATCAAAGGCCTCCATGGCAATCATTTTATAGGAATTCACAACTCCAATAATGTTCACAACATTAAGAATGTGCACCTGAGATAAAAAAGTCAGGCCATTTTCTCAACAGTTGCCTATATTTGCTGACATGTAAATCAAGATCTTCCAGTGTTCAGTGCATTTAATATAAAACAAGTTTAATGAAACAATGATCATGTAAATTAAATGTTTTTATTTTTAAAAAGTTATGATCCTTTCATTTCCTTTTCAGTTACAAGCACACACGATTTTCCAGTTTCAAGTAAACCATTTTCATAGAAAGTCATCACTTTCTTTGATAGTTCTCCATTTGATCCTTATCAAATTATATAGAGAACTGAAATGTTCTTACTGACAGTTAATCCTAGAGGAATAAAGACATGAGATCATTCAAAATGTGGCCACACAATGAATTCAGGAATTACTTTCCCCAAATATGGACAACAGGCTATTCAGATAATCTCTTTTAATTCTTCTAGGCAGGCTTTTGCTTGGAAAAAAAATTCTCAAACTAAATAAATATGTGGAGATTGGAAATAGCTGCTGATTCACTGTAAAAAGATTATACATGTTTGGTTTAAAGAAAACTATAAAATGATTCATTGCCTGTACTTGTTTTACACATTTCTTCCTTGCAGAAAATTATGATTGATCCAGCAGAAATATATTCATAAATAAAGGAAAACATGTTTCATCTTTTTTGCAATATGATGAAACATGTATTTAGTTTGATTTCCCTACATTCATGAATACCTACGAATGATTTTGTTTAAAATGCAATACCATGAAATTATTTTTTGGGAGGAGGAATATTTTCAGTGTGTCCTAACTAATATAAAATCTAGAAAAGGGACCAGAAAATAGCATACTGCTATCTGGAAAATGAAGAAAAGTCTATATAGAAAATTTATAATAAAAGAAGTGATGCCTCCCCCTTCTCCTAGAGATATCCAGTTCTTTTAATTTTTGTCTGAAAAACTCTTTTGAATTGGTTGTCTAGTAGTAGACTTATTATTGGTTACAAAATTCCTGTCGCAGAATAGGGAGAGATCTCTACTTTTTTTTTAATATGTACTTGAAAAGGCTACTCCATTTGTGTTTGTTCATGATAATTATCTACAATATTATTTCTTTAAAAGTGGTTCTGAGTTCATAATGTTCTCTGCCCTTCTATTTCTTCCTCTTTCCCTCGTCTTTTGTCACATTTTGCCAATTAACTGTTTTTCATGTTTTCCTGATGTTTATTAAAAGACCAGCCGCTTTTGCTCAGATATTGATACTCAGATTGACTGGGATTGTATTGGATTTAAAACTAAAACTAGAATTATCCACAGAAGTTTCTAACAGTCATAATCTCTGGTGGTAGGTATATGAAGACATTGCATGCTTTCTCTACTATCCCGTTATTTTTCTCAGCTTGATAATCATATGAATTCTTAATGTCTGTTTCAGATAGTGAGTTCATCAACTAACTAGTTCTTCAGTCATTTAACAATCCAACTTTCAACTCAGATTAACCTTCAAGGTGACTAGCAATACAGTAATTACAAAAATGTTCCAACGTACTTTAAAATTATTCCTAAATTCAAACAATTGAAGGCTCTGCAAGAGAAAGGTAGCTTTACAGATTTTAGTTAAATGATGTGATTATGTGTCATCAAGGTAGTGTCAATTCCCAACTTCTCCAGGATGATCAGCCCTCAACCTGACCCCTGAGATCTTCCAAAAATGAATCAATTGCTGCTGTAATCACATCCACCCACCTGGCTGTTCTTCTCTTCTCATCCATATTTCCCAAAATTTAACAAGTTGACAATGGGGACCAAATGCCTCTTCCATTGCATAGTGAAACAGAGAGGGCCTCTTAGAAAAAAAATAAACCAGTCTGTGATAGTTATCATTTAGTTGGGTATCTATTCTTCCCCAAGGGTCAACATGCCATGTGAGCGGCTCATCCCTCAGAATAAGATGCCTTACTTCCTTTTCCAGCATTGAGGTCATGATTTTTCTTAAATAAGGATTGATATGCAGTTTATAATTGATATATAATCTCTTTGAAAATGCTGAAAGCAGGTTATTTGGCTCATCAAGGTGCTTTGCCCAGCTGTATTGGTAAAAAACAGTAGGAGACACACTGAAAATAAAAAGTCATGTAAGTGAATCAAAATGGCTAAAATAAATCAATAATTCAGCAATAACTGCAGCCACAATGCCTTATTCTTTGTGTAAAGTAATAAAAATATTTAATGGAAAGGGAGGTCTGGATATCCTCAGGCAATGTGTGTCTTCTTGTAGGGAAAGAGCTGGAATACTTCCAGGAACTAGTTTTTTCACAGTTGAAAAATTATAAACTTGGAATAGAGGAGAGCTATGTCTTTAGGGATGACCACCTGCTGGCAGCCTATTAGAGATTGTTGCTGTATCTGAAAGCATATTTATTTGAAGGGTTTTGCCTTCATCTAACTTAATGAAGAAGGAGGAAGCTTAGGGGTCAGTATAAATTACCTATCCACATTTAGCATGCAGGAGACAGATCACATTTCCATAGCCTTCCCATAAGTTGAGAGGTATAATTCAATAATTATAATGAAATAAAAAACTATTATTCCTGTGACTCTGAATTAATGTATATGGTCTTGGCTATATTCCAGTAGCATTTTATGATGATATTTTATAGTGTTTTAGATGTAATTTGATTTTTTTCTCATATTATCAGGATAATTTGAAATTATTATCTGATGGCTAATTAATCTGCTTTATAAAACAAGTTAAATACAAGAAATGAATACCTGTGTTAAATGCAGTCATTCCTTAATCACCATAAGTCAGCAAGAACAATGTAACTGCCATTTTTTATATCCCCCATTCTTATATGACTTTTAGAGCTGATGAAAATTGAGCACGCACTGTACAAAAGTGATTGCTGAAATATCCCTCTTTAAAAATGTATTCATTAAAACAAACAATTATGTTCTAAGCTCATTTGTTTTAATTATGTTCTTATGGTGTTCTGTTTTACAGTGTAATTAATATACTGCATGCATCTAGAGTAAACTGAAGAAAGCATTTATATGTTGATGGAGCTTACTTACCTGGACAGAAGAAACTAAGAACTGGAGTCCCAAAGGTGATTTTTCAAGAGGCAATTGGATTTTCTTTTTTTCTTTGAAGATGTTTCGCTTCTCACCCAAGAAGCTTATTCAACTCTGACTGGATGGTTGGGAATGGAATGATTTATATTCCTTGCAGACAGCGGGTCATTTGCATTCTTTTAGACACTCATTGAGGCCATTTGGAGTTTTGTCTATGAAAGGACTGTGTTGTGGAGCTGTTCTTTTTTGCCCTGTGCTCTACTGTTAAACACAGGCACAGGCTGTTGGGAATGAGTCTGTGTTGTCTGCATCTCAAACTGAAGCGCAGAGTACCTGTGTACTCAGGTGACTTTGAGGACACAAGCAAACCTTCAAGTGGTCTCAATGACTCTCTAAAAAATGCAAATGGCCAGCTGTCTACAAGAAATATAAACCCTTCCATTCCCAATCATCCAGTGAGAGCTGAAGAAGCTTCTTGGAAGAGAAGCAAAACAGCTTCAAAGAAAAACAAGAAAGTCAAGTTGCCTCTTGAAAAAACACCTTTGGGACATCCAAGACCTGGATGACTGATAATCTCCATAGATATTAAGAGCTGGAATAAACACTAAATATCTAATTTAAGGTCTAGGGATGATAATTAATTTCTTCTAATTCAAAGTGGTTGGTTCATTAAAATTTCCCAACTTTTAAGCATAGTTGTCCTCTTTCTTGATTGATTGATTGATTGATTTTTCACACTTACATAGCTACCCATCTCACAATAAAGGGATCTGGGTGATTTATAATAACAACAATCATTAAATCCAAAAGTTAAAATAAACCTACAATTTAAAAAAAAATATTAGCAATATTATTAAAAACCATGCAGGCATTTCATCAAATTACAATTGCCTTGAGATTTTTAGATCTACTGACACAGCAGTGCTTTCATGGACATTTTTTGGATCATAATCCTGTGAGTTTGATTTATAACAAAAAATCTTTTTTTAAATTGTAAAAAGAAATTAAAATATTTTTTTGAAAATAATTTAGGTAAAAGTGCTGATTTGTGAATGGTTTGGGATGCACGTAAAGCTTTTATTAGAGGTTATTTTATACAACATAACAGTGAACTTAAAAAGAAGAGTCAAGAGGATACCTAAGCTAGTTTGGATGAAATAAAGCAAAAAGAAGTAGAACTGAGGAAATTTCCAGAAAAGATAAGTATTTCTCAACAGATTAACTTTTTACAATGAAGATTATCTATGTTAACAATAAAGGAAATGGAAATAAAAACAACTCATGCAAAGCAAAAAAACTTTTGAGTTTGCAAATAAAACAGGAAAGTGGATAGCTATGAATTACAAAAAGAAAAAGAAAAGAAGATGATTTTGAAATTATACAAGAAAGATACTGTATTAATGGATAATGTGGTTTGCAAAATGCCTTTAGGCTTCCTGGCACTATGTTTGTAGTAAATCTCAAGACATCAATTTCACTTAAATTTGTTCTATGAAACAAATAAGCAAACCAAATGATCTATGACAATAGCCAAAGCCCCCAGTGGCTTGAGAAATCTGAGGACTTCAATTGCAATTTATCTGGAGAATATCAAATTGGAGAAAGCTGATCTATGACGATCTACCCCATTCTTGATTTCTTCAAAATACTGTTTGGTCCATTTGCTCAGTTTTCAAAGTCATCCTTATTTCCTTATGTTCTTTTCCTATTACTTGCATGACAGTCCCACTAGAGTTGGACGGTCAATAAATTTAAATAAATAAAATGAGAGAACTGAAATTCAGATTTTAATTTAACTAGGTACTATTTACATTCTTGAACTGTTATTAAACAACTTGAAACAAAATTGCGGTTGTTTTCATTTTTGCATAACTTGAAATGCAGAAAATACATATGGTGGGAGGGTGTGTGTGTGAAATCTTCTAAACAACAATATGGGACGAAGAAGCTCCAAAACTGGAAGTGGGGAAGAGACAGAAGAAATGTTTGGCTTGAACCAAGAAGTAAGGTAAGAGTAGTGTTTTTGCCAATGAAGAAACCCACTGTTGACAAACTATAAAGCTAATATCAAAGAGGTACAATGGGAATATGGGAATATCCGTTAGGACCTCCTCTTGACTTAATCTCTCAACACTGAAATTACAGGCTGCTTTTCAGTACTATCCAACAAATAACATGATGGGAACTGCAGAGAGCAAGTCTATAAAGTTTTCCTAAAAGCTTGTAACCATCCAGGCCTGTCAGATCCCAGTTGGATTGGGGTGTGATTTAGGTATTGGCTTACAGCCTAGTATATATGGGACTGGCTCTCTCTAGTGGTTTCTGCCTGATCCATAAGATCTGGGAGGATGGGCTTGCTCAAGATCCCATCTGAAAAATAGTACTATTTTACAGGATTTTGAGGTGAATCTATTCTGCTGCTACAACTGCCGCCTGGAACACCATTCACCAGAAAGTCTGTATGGCCCTAACTCTGATTTGCTTTCAGAAAAAAATATGAAGAAAGAAAGAAAATCAGCGGCCTCTGTAACAGGCCAGTTTGTGAAGAAAAAAATTAATTCTAGCAGGCTACAGGATAGTTGATTTGAGTTCTGATGTTAATTTTATATTGTTTTGTAAGAGCTCATGTTGTTTTCCTATATGTCAATAATGCTATTTGTTATTATTATCTCCTTTTTCAAATTCTAATAATTACATATTATAAACTTCCTAGCTGCAATTAAAGCGATCTTGACGTTTGGTAAAACAAACAAATAATCCATTTCAAAGGATTATGGAGCCTCTGCAGAAAAGGTCCCATTCCTTAAGGGTCAATTTAACAACTCTCAAGATAGTTGTGCATGAAGGACTTTTGTAGATAAATCTTTGGATAACTTAAAAACAAATTAAGACTTTAAAATCTAAAAATGCTTTCCTTAAAATCCACTAAAAAAAAAAGATGTTGTTCATGCATAGAGGCTGATATAAAAATAATTGGCAATTGCAGAAGATCTGCCTAGTTTTGGCTAAGTCTTTGTCTAAGTTAGTACTAAAGTTGCTGTGCAACACCATATTTCCTGATAGCCTTTTTACAGTATTTATATTTCTAACTCCTCTTGGGCTGGGAAGAATTCAATTATAGTTATTCCACTGTAATTTTTACTGTTCCTATTTCTTAAATCGGTACTTAGCCTGAAACCAGATGTGCTTAATCTCATCACTGTAAATTTGATGTGGTCAGGAAATGCAAAGTAAAGCTAAGAAGACTTAGTAAATATTATATGCCAGATGGAAGTACGGTTTCACTCCTGTTTTGTAAAAGCGGATGCAGTTAGCTAAACTACTTGGAAAATACATACAAAGCAAATACATTTAGGATCCATTAACCCGTAGTAAAAAATAAGTAAAACAAAAAGTATTATTGGCAACCTGAAGATAAATTTATGGTAATAAAAGGTGTAGGAGAATTTACAGATATAGCATTCACCGGGGAAGTCCTTGATGTTGAATGTTGAAGCCCTTGAATCCCATAGCAGTAATTGCAAACAACAGTTTTTCTTGTTGAAGCCTACTACTGACAAAAATATACTAGCCGCTACCTATAAAGTAAATGATGATGCCTCTGAAAGAATTTTCTGAGGATGTTTTTCAAATGCACTTATTTATTTAAAAAATCAATCATCTTTTCTATGGAAACTTATTCAATGATGACAGTATCTAGTTTTATTAATGATATAGTTGTTTTGTAAACAGCCCATAGTTTACAGATGCAGCAGATAACCTTCAAAACAGAACTTCACCCTCAACATTGCAATTGACTAGCACAGTTTCTTCAATAGCACTAAAATGCCCAAGAGCATCTCTGGGAGTTGAATTCCACACAATTTAAAGAAGATGAGTTTGAGAAACACTGCAGTTTATAATATGCCTTCAATAGGTTTACCACGAACTTAAAAGTACTTAAATCATCCAATGCCTGTTAACAGAGAGAGTGATTCAGTCTGTTTGCATCCATTCTGAGTCACACAAAATCATTTGTTCAGATATACCTAGAAACGTGATTCAACAGATCATGTTATGAATCCAACTAAAATATGCATTAAAGAGTGGATAGAATGATGTTTACTAATGTATAGGATTGGTAATATTGTATCATACTCTAATTCCTAATACTGTAAGTTTCTTTCAAGCCTGTATTACTTCCAGTTATGCTTCACTGTGCATTTAAAGTCTCCCCTATTCAGCTTTCACTGTCAGAGGAATTTCCAGGAAACCCTCTGCCTTGAATTTTTTTTTTATTTTTTGCAGGTACAAAACACAATCAAGTAGAATTTCAGGAAAATCATCACGTGTTCATATACCTGGTCCCTTAAATCTGTTTCATTCTGTCTTTCAAATAAAACAGAGCATATATTTTCACTTTTAATTTTCCATATGCTGCACTGGATGTAAAGCCTGGCAATTCTACAAAGTTTTGATCATCCAATCAATCTAAAAGAAAAAGAAAAGTGTCACCAGAGAGATCAGAGTTGCTTGAAATCCTGCCAATATTTTTTTTCTGTGCATATAGATTACCTTTAAAGGTTTACAGGTATTGTGAGTTCAATTTTCAATCTCTTAAAGGAAAAAAAAAAGAAAATTCACAAATATGATTTTGCCTCTAAATAGACTATTTCTTTAAAAAAAAAACGTGACCATTCTCAAAAAAGTTCTTCTGAACTGAAATGGTACATGCAGCTGCATGAGGAGAAAACCTCATATTAAAAACTGAATATATATTCCTGCCTTTATAATGCATTTTGACATCTCTAATCTTATGGAATGTAAATGCTTAGCACTTTTACTCAACCAATGAAACCAAGAATTACTAATTAAATATCTTGCTTCAACTGATTATGTTATATGTCCATGCTACTGACATAGTTAATAGGATTAGCAAAAGAAATAAAAAAAGTGTTACTTGTAACTATATTTCATTATAAAATTCTGAGTGAGAATGTTTATTCTTCTTGTAGTTGACAAGAGTAATAGTTTAACACATCAGCATCTACAGGCTGCTAACAGGCAATTTGGCTCTTGTGGTTGATATTACTAAATATAGATGAGTATTTTCCTCAGTGAAACATATGAAGGGTTGTTTTTTTTTAAGTGCCTTATGTGAAATATAATTTATTCAACATGCAAAAAAATAGGTGCTAATGCTGGAAAATCTACAGCAAAATCTTTAAATGAACTCTATTTCTATACAGCCATCAACCTGTTCTTGGTCATGTAGACAGAACATCAGACAATCATAAAGGATTTTTATGATCCAGACTTTCAAAATCTGTGTCACACTAATGTCTTGAGTCCATACAATTTCTAATGAAACAAAAGAAAATGAAATTAAGGTGTTGGGTTTACCATGGCATATCTGAGGGACTGCCTCTCTCCTGTGGTTTTGAAGAGGAAAAAAAAACCAAGCTCCTTTTCCTTTTTAAGGAGTGGAAATCATGTTCTATGCTTTGAGTCAAATTTGGGAATTTGAGGTTCTGCCCACTAACAAGAAACAAGGCAAAAGCTTAGTCAGTGATCCTATTTACATGAGCTACAGCAGCACCCAGACCCACTAAATTTTGAATTCCCTAAATAGTTTTAATTTAGCAAGGATTTGCAATTTGTCAACTTTCCTCTGTTCCTTCTTTCATCTGTTCCTTGAGATACCACTTCTGTTTAATCCAGCTACAGAAGCTTTTCCTTATACTTGAGCTTCTTTGCACCTTATCATTGGTTTATTGGTAAGCTGAAAACAATTTAATAGTCCAAGCTACTGCTCGGGTCAGATTTACTCTTTCAGGGTTTGTCTGACCAATACAAGCACTCCAGGTTCCTTCAATTAAACAATATGATCCATCAGGATCCAGGAAGCACTCTTTCTCTGTCCCAGTATCTGCCTTCTGGAATGAGATGCCACTGATCTCTCTGGCTCCCACCCTACTGGCATTCTGGAACACCTTGCAGACTTGAATGTTCTCCTAAGTCTTGGATGAGGGTGGTTGGGCGCATCAGATATGTTTGAAGGTGTAAATGCTGCTCATCAGACTAGCCATCTGTTTTAGAACTTTTTTTTATTTTCTTCTTCCTTTGTTATTATAATGTACTCTTTGTATTATGCGCATAGTTTAGTTTTATTATACAGTATACTGCCTCGAGTCAGGTTCGAGTGGGTGATGCCTAACTTAAATAACTTAAATTAAATTTAGAACTATATAAACATTTTTAGTGTAAAGTAAGTTAACACATTCAGTAGGACAATTTAGATGAGAAGAAATAACTAAATAGCTTAAACATCCTCTCCCAGTGAACCACATTTGAAATGTTTTCCAATTCATGTCCAAATTGGTTATTCATTTGACACTCAGATATGGGTATTCTTAAATTTAACATTAAAGAGAGATCATTTGGTGCAATTGTTTGTTATTGTGTTTTGTTTTATTTCTGGGCTAATAAATTTGTTTAGGGACAGGCTGCAAATATAAATTCAGGAGTATTTGTTTCATTTATTTATTTAGGATTGCAGTCTAACATCCTGATTCTTTTATACATGGAAACTTACCACATATATTGGCTTTCTATATATTTCATTTCAGTTTTATTAGATTTAAATAGAATAGAGGGAGCAGCAGGGAGAGAAGGGTAGGGGGAAAGTACAGGAAGTTAGGCTGCACGTTTCACCATACAGAATACCACAAAGCAAGGAATACACATATAGGCACTCACAAATGCATACACACACATTTATGTCTGATCCTTTTAGACTTGGGACACTGTTTCATTAGAGCTATTGCCATTCACTTTGATTGTTAGGCCATTCTCATTTTGTAACAGTGACATAAAATCTAGAAACAATTGTTTATTTTCCACTATACAGAAAGATTGCTTTGTGTCGGGTATTGTTTTCATTCTCAAACAGCATATTCTTTAGAGGATTGATGAACACAGTCAAATGTTGTATAATCTTTCACACAATAGCCTTGTAATCAATTTGTCAGCATCTAGGCAAATCTGGACATCTCCCTGTTCTCCCTGTTCCTTAATTTGTTGTTGTTGTACATAATACTCTCTTCATGCTGTTTGTACCAGATGCCCTGCTGGCTTCTGAAATAGTTTCAAAGCTGCAAAATACAAGGGAAGCTGCTCATCATAAAAGTAGGTTTATTTCAGACGGAAGCAGATTTTCCATTTTGCTCAGTTGAGACAAATCCCCAGAGACATCTCTGTTCATTTTGGACTCTCTACAACAGATTTTTTTCTTTTTTTCAAGTGCAGAAGACGAGAAGCTTTTAGCTTTTACATGGAAATAAAAAAGAGGAAGCTCTTTTTTTCTTATAGATCTGTGGAAGGAAGAACAATAGTGATGAATAGCAATTTTCGGTGGTGCTAAAGAAGAAACAGTTGTTGTTTGCTTCCTTTTAAATTCTGCAAATTTAAGGAATAAAACCTGACCTTTTAACTACCTTTGAATTGGTTAAAAAAAAATCTTCACAGAGATTCTAAGTTTACTAAGTTGAGTGTACTAAAGACTTGTTTTTGTCCCACTAATGTGTTGGATATTCAAACAAGATCTATGGATAAAAGAACTTGAGGGGAAAGGTATACTGAGAAAAAAGAAAAATTTACCAGAAAGATTGAATGTCTTGAATCACCTAATCTCAGTTACAAGTTTTAGCTATTTTTGTACTTCTAACACTCAATAAATAAATTGTGTGTATATGTGTGTGTGATACTTGAAGATCTAAAACATGTTCAACATTTAATTAATTTATATCATTGTGCCTAGAATGTCATAATATATCAGTGTAGTATATGTGCAGATCCAAGTGGTCTTTTGTAATTTATAGACTGAAATTTTGTTAATACAAAAAAGTGCTATCCAAGGTTTTTTGATATGGCATCCAGTTGCTAATAACCACTCAGACCACCTGTCAGCATTCCATCTAAGTTCCAATAAATCACTCAGCACTCAGATAAGAATTAATCCAAGTATGAGTTTATTAAAGTAACCATGCTGGTACATCTGGGAAAAACCTGAATCTGAAGGCCCAGGTTTTTCCACACCCAAAAGAGAAATTCAGAAC